>VNJU01001284.1:0-101616 GCA_008042675.1 Drosophila seguyi | reverse complement strand
GCGACATCGTAAGTTAAAAAAAAATTTATAAACGTATATTTAGTTTAATTTATATTATTTTAGATGAGGGAAAACAATAAAAACAATGGATGCTGCTCTCAGTAAAAAAAAAAATGGATTTTAAATAGCCTTAACGATTTTGCCAGTTATTTTGTTTTTTTTTTTTGCAAGCTCACACGGAAAGGGAGCCGTCGATGGAGTTGGCGCCATAGTAAAAAGGAAAGTTTGGCAACTAACTAAGGCCAAAAAATTAGTTATTCCAGATGCCTTTGCTTTTTATCAATGCGCTCAACAAAATATGAAAGAGGTCCAAATGCTTTTCATCTCAGCAGATGAAAAAGAGAAGCAATGCATGCATATTGCTCAAGTTAAATGAAAAATGGGAAAATATAAAAAGTTGTCGGGTCATTTTAAAATTGCATTATTTTTATTATAATGACAAAACAATGAAATCAGCTAGGACTGCGTATTCCGAACAAAAAGAATTTATTTAATTGTTTGCACATATTAGTTTAAGTATATATAATGTAAGTTTGTCATTTAGAACATTAAATTGTTGACTTTATATAAAAACATAATAAATAATCTTGTTTTCACTTTATTTCATAACTGTAATTACAAAAAAAATCCAAAAAATTATGATGTCCCGTGCGACATGTCCCGTGCGACAGTGATACAAAGTCCATTTAAAAAAAAAAAAACGATTTTTTTGGTTTAAGACAAAAACATTATGAAGATAAATGATGACACAACATTTTAAAATTAGACTCATTAAAATATTCCTTTAGGTTTCGCTAAACTTTGACTTTGAACGGTAGGCCAACAAAACTACTTCCATTTTTTGTCCCTTGCGACATCGGTAGTTTTTTGCAATTATCTTGAAAATGAAAAGTTGGCCGAACTCAACTTTTTCACCAATAATAGAGCTATGGAAGAGTAATAATTTAAACCTACTCGCCAAATTTGAATTGCTTTAATTTCTTTTTTTTTTGTCTTTTTTTTGGCTTTAAAAGCGTAAAAATGTCCCGTGCGACAGCATGGAATTGCCCATATATTTCTTATTCCCACAAATTCAGATCTAACATTTTTAAACTGAATTAAAAATGGTATATTACCTGTTACAAATTTATACTTATTTTCTATTAATAAAAATAATGCTTTCTTAAATCAAAGACTTGCTTACTAAAGTCCTTATAAAGAAATCAAAAATAGCACCCAAAAGAGCTACGATAAAAACCACAATTGTTCTAGGTGTAATAAGAATGAGTTATCCTCCGACACAAAATGTGACTCGCATTCACATTAGTCACACATGATTAGTCTCCAAGGGCGATTAAATCATTACGTGAATAAGTCACTGGAAGGAAAACAAAAAGAGCACACAGAAAGCCACAATCTTTATTTAATAATATTTAACAACGACATTATCTAAGAAATATTATCTAAAGCATAGATTTTTTATTACATGTTGCAGACATTATTTCCTTAGGTGTGAAATACTTGATTTATTTTGGCAAAACATAAGTGGAAAGCAAACTTGTTTAAGGTTTATCTTTATGGAAATTTTTTGTAAATATTTCACATGTGAATTTCAAGCAAGGGCAGTAAGTATTTATCTTTATAATAAAAAAGTAGTTTAAGGTTTCCACCAACGTATGAATTATTAATAATTAACAACAAAAGTTAAGAAGCACTGAGCTCTATTTATATATCTTTTATAATTCAAGTACATAAACTTAATCAAATATTTTATTTACATATATTTTGTAAAGCTTTAACGACTATACAAGATACTGTAACTATGCGTACTAACCGTGATTAAATTGGTGCTCAGTGACTGTGACATGTAAGCTTTCCACTTCTCCCTAATCTGCGTTCTCATGGCTGAGTTTCTATTTAGGCTATTTCCACTGTTCGCACACACACACACACTCAACCACAGCTAGGGTGTGTTTGTTTTAAAGTTTGTGCAAAAAATTAGAATTCATTTGCAGGGACACAACACTCGAAATGGCTGCGAAAGTGCCATACACACACAAACATTCACCGACCATAAAGTACATAAAACTGCCCAGCAACAACCACAGCTGCAGCTATTACAACAACAATGACCGAACTGACACACACATAAATACACTTTTAAAAATAATAGGAAAACAAAGTATTTCTCATTTAAATTCAGTGAAAACAATGTCAATGTAACTGCAAACCTACTCGATTTCACACAACGAAAATAGTAAGTTATAAATATTTAATAGCAAAGAAGTGCAGGCCACATTTGTGTCCCCTATTTTCCATATTTTTTAATATTTTTAAAAGCCTAAACACATAACAAAAAGTGAAAAGCAAGCATCAATTCGCTTCTTGTTTGCATTTATGTCGAGTTGCGACCTTTTTCGCAGTGCTCGCGTATAAACCTCTCATTCGGTTATTTCGTATTCAGAAAATGGCACTAATTATACAGTTATACAGTTATATGCGGCTTGAAGCGTCGCTGGGGCTGCCACATTTTTGGCCACGCTTCCTGCTTGCCATTATCAAGCGACACCCTTGCAACGCCGCATCCTGCCCGGCAGCACTCCATGGCAGCACATCCATGGCGTCTCTCTATAGTGTCGCCTCCCATTTTCCAACTTAACCCGTGCGGGCACCTTTTGGAACCTCGCCTGCAACGGTAATTAACGTTCTCGAACGGAACCGACGACTTGAAGCGTTGCCCTGACACGGTCGTCTGCCACGCCTCCATGGCAAACCTCCGACCGTCGCCCCACGCCCACCTCCCACTTAGCTTCAACTGAGCAACCCGAGTTGGAGTCGCAGTCCATTGGCAGTCGCAGCTGCAACACCTGCAGACAAGCGACAGGCGAGCGAAGGCTGAAGGACGCGGTGCACAGGACGTACACGTAACTTTTGTAATTAAAAGCATCGCACTGCCGCAGAGCAGCAGCAGAGGCGCCAGCAGAACCGTGGCAGCGCAGCGTCGACAACAATGCATTCATGCAAAAAGCTGCAGCTGCAGCGACAGTGGCGCTTGGCGATGGCAAAAAGGGGTCTGCAGAGCTGCCTCTTAGTTACTCCCCAACAAAAGGCAAGGGCCGGAGGCCCGAGGGCGGAAAGGGCGAGAGCCGAGCACAGTCAAACAAAGCCTGGAGGAGCGCACAATAGTTTTTTGGTCCTGAGGTCGCCGTTTGCCAAGTGGGTTGCGGCAGGTCGCAGTTGCCACACTTAGAAATAAATCGTTCTTAGGAGTTCAACAAGACCGAAAGCTGAGAGTGCTAAAAGAAGTCTCAAAGAAGGATGGCGGCTTGCTTCTTGGCATAAAGGAATATGTTTAAACTTTGATAGTTGGCTTTTATTTCTTTGACTAACTAAAATAGGTTTAAATTTAAGCAGCTGTTTCAATTTAAGAATGGATTTTAGGTTTGAATTTGCTTGGAATAGATATTTAAACTCTTTGAAATTCCTGCTTTAAGGTTTTCATTGAATCTGTTTTTATGCTAAGAAACCAAACGTTTAAGGTTCATTTGGTTCTTATTTTATTTTCTTATTCATTGATTACTATTTTCAATACAAATTATGATCCAACTTTAACTTGGTAACAACTTATTCAAGCTTTATAAATTTAACATACTGCTAAGCAAATTTTCTTGAAATTTTTCCCAGTGCAAAATGTTTTCTAATAGGCGCTCGGCCGCAGAGGAGCGAGGAAACTAAATGCGGTTGCGGTTGCCAGTGACTCGCTGGTCTTGGAGTCATCTCAGAGTGTCCTCCAGCCACAGCAGCTGCTGCAGCTGCAAAAGGCAAGCTGCTATCTCTTCTTTTCTCTGAGGCAGAATCTCAGCCTGCCTCCGGGCGTGGTCATGGTCTCCATGGTCCAATTTGCTAGAGTGCCGACGGGGAAAGCAGCCACGCATCTAAGCACCTGCCGGCTGGTCCTCCTGGCCAGACCAGATGATCAGCTCCGTTCCAGTTCTTGGCACTCCATTTGGAGATTCAAATCTGTTGGCCAGATGATAGCCAGGCAGATCCCCATGTGAGACAGGGCACAAATTATGGCAGCAGTTAGCCTGAGGTTAACCCTCCGGCTTGAGCCTGGAACTCTATCATTTTGGCGCATCTCTTGTCATTGTTTTTCATGGCCCGGGATAGTTGTCACTGCCCTGGCATTGGAGCTGGAGGGGAGCTGGGCAGGCTGTCAGGCGGTCCGCCCAGGCCTGCGGGTGCGTGGCCCTGCATAAAAAATGGCCAAGTTTAATTGATAAAGTTTCTCTGGCGGTGCCATGACGCCGCATTAAGCCACACTGCTCTGGACGTCGGTGGGGAAAGGTTAAGGGGGAAAGCCTCACAGCTGCGATGGGAAAAAATCTGTTTGTTCAGCTTCAACTTAAAGCGTTTACGTGTGTATCCTGTCCGCTTGTCCTTTGTCCTTTGCCCTTGCTGCGTACTGATTCCCTTGGCGCTCGTTTTGCTCAATCGCAGCCAACTACTCGGTGGGCCCATGCCCGTGTTTGCACAGGGCGAAAAGAGGTGTCGAAAGGGAATTTTAATAAGGGAATAATTTTATTACTTTCTGATGTTTTATTATATCTTAAATTACAGTTTAAAAACCTTCATAAGAACTTAATGACTTTGATTACGAACGAGTGCTCTTACTCCAAAAATATATAAAATTTATAGAGAATAAAGACCGCAGTTCAATCCCTCTACTTTCTCTCTGTGTCCCCATCCTGAGCTCGTGTCCTGATGTTCCTACTCATGCCATTTCCTCACCCCAAATCGGACATGGCAATCAATGCAAAACAAAAAATTTTATTCCATCACTTCATCGGCGACATAAAAATGTATAAGTTTGTCCTGCATAAGGCTGCCCTGCGGCTCGCACACGTGGTGTCCTCGTCATCAGGTTGCTCCGTGGAACTCCCCGGAGCCTGATGTGGATGCCTCAGTTGGTCACGTCCTGTTTGGTTCGGCTTTTATTAAAAACGCTATGCAGAGCACATTACAAGTTAATAATTCCCGTGCCGATCTGCCGCACACACACACGCACACTAGCCGAGAACGAGAACGATGTGTAGCAGGAGCAGGAGCAGGAACAGGAGCAGGGGAAAGAAACGAATCAGGAGGCGGAGGCATGACCAGGCTGGTGGCATATGCCACACACTCGTCGTGGCGCTGAAATATTTTGCCCCTTGGCCAAGCGCAACATGAAACGAATAATTTTTATTATTCCCACTCTCATTCTCCCATTCGGAGCCCGGGCATCGTCCTTCCATCAGACGGAAGAATCGCTCTTTCAGCGAGCAGCCAGCAGTTGGTGCCCGCATCCGGATCCGCATGGAATCCCCGCACGGAACGAACGAATAATGGTGTTTGTGTTCGAAAATACATTTATTTGAGGGCGTTGCCGGGACTGGCGAGAGCAACCGAATGCCCTTTGCTCTGCGGCTGCGGCAGTTGACACAAATTGTCAGTTCATCAACGCCTACCGGGCGTATGCGTGATGTGGGGGCAGCGGCAAAGGCAAAGGCAGCGCCAGCCGCTGGCCACCGAGCTTCGTTAGCCAACTCTGTGGAGCCCAGAGGGGAGTGGCCATGGGGTGGGTGTTGGTGCGTATAAATCCTGCACGTTTAACCATAAGCGAATCGAAGCTAAACGAGAGAAGCTTCTCCAGTCCGCACTCGACTGCCCCTTTATTCAGTCCATTGTTGTTGCCTGTCCATATCAGTTTTGGTCATTGCCTTTGTTGGCCATGTCATTGTTATTAACTTTTTATGGCTTATTACATAAGCAGCGCAAATCCAACTGACAACGCATACGTGACACAGCCGAGGCGGGGTGGGGTGTGTGTCTTGTGTGTGTGTCTGCGTATCACTAATTAAATATAGCATATAGAGCGAATGACCTGCTGCTGGGCCATAAATAAAACAATAAAAATACGCCTGATTGCCGTGCTAAAAGTTAACCCCAAACGAGGCAGCTCGGCTCAACCTTTCGAGCCCTTGACCCGGCCAAAATCCCTTTCAATCGGACGGATTCGATTCCAATTCCCAGAACAATTAGTTCCGTCAGCCCAGGAGAAAAAATCCCAGAGAATCCGAGTATCATAGAACCCGACTGGAAAAGGGCAGGATCTTCGCACGCCGAATCAATTGACAAAAGGTATTAAAAGTTTCCCAGCTGAGCGGAAAAAGTTTATCCCCGGCCTCGTGCCGAATCACAGCAAATGCTAAACAGCAATTCCCCGACTTTGTGCCCCATTAAATGGCAAACCAATATGGCAAATGGCGTATGGCGGGGGCCCAGACGGGAGTCTATATCGTAAATTGTGCGAGACGCAAAATGAGATACGTAGTTCGCATACCAAAGGATTTATAAGTAAAACGTTTCTGATTAGCTTCGGGGAAGGAGGAAAATTGAGACTGAGGGTCTGTGTTTGTGCTTGTGCCCACTGGCGATTTCTATTTGATGTCCTGTGCTGACCTCGCTGCGGTTTCTCTACGGTTCCTTGTGCCTGTGTTGGCTTTGGAAGTGCGCAAGTATAATAAAATCAAGATACAGATACGCAACCAGCAGGAGGAGGTGGAGGTGAGCACCCAGAGCAAACAGAGTTTGGGACTGGGTCCTCTGTCTCTGCCACTAATTGAACTTGTGTGAACGTATTAGGGCTTATGTGCGAATGTTTGTCTGATTCAGCTCCAGCTTGAGCTCCTTGGTGGCTGAGGAGGAGAATTTCTACCGCCTGGCAGTGCTTAGGATGAATAAAAATATTGTGTTAACTTTGGAACAACTCTCGGTTGATATAACAGCCCCGGGGAAGAGGCGTGGCAAGTGCCGAGTGTCGCGTCGCCCCTCTCTAAGTGTATTTGTTTCATTTGCCCTGAATGCTAATGATGGGAAAATTTGCGAATTTGCGCCAGGCCAAATGGGGTGGCTTCGGGAGTGTAGCTGCTGCTGCCTCGCCTGCTGCTCCTGCTGGATCGAAGTCGGTTTCCTAGTCCTCCTCCGACTGTCACCGAGAGTCTCGAAGAGAGAGTCTGAAATGCTAATGATGTAAAAAGCTTTGGCAAAGCTGAAACAAACGACAGCCGCTGTCTCGAAATGAGGAAACTGACTTAACTTAATTGAAGTTGCTGATGGCTTGGCTTGGCTTGGCCCGCCATTACCCCCCGTCCCCAGGCAGTGCCTGGCCTGCGTTTAAGGACCAAGAAGGATAACTCCGACCCGCTCTGATCGGAAGCTCGCTCGAAGTGATTTCGTAATTAATGAATTAGTGGGGTGCTCCGTTAGCGGTTACCCAGGGCCAACGACCAAAGCGCTTGCCTCTCGCAGGCCAGCGAGTTGCTAGAGTTCTCTGGTTGCGAGTTGAACAAGTTTGCCAAGCTGATTACACACTAAACTTGGCCAAGATGGGCGGCAGGCAGGCAAGCAGGCAGGATGGATAGTTAGCTGTTATTCCATTATCAGGACCTGAGCTGAGCACATTGATGAGCCCCGCCAGACGCTCGTTGAAAACACTTGCAGCTGAATTATGATTTCATTAG
The DNA here is from genome assembly GCA_008042675.1 of Drosophila seguyi. Classification (NCBI taxonomy): domain Eukaryota; kingdom Metazoa; phylum Arthropoda; class Insecta; order Diptera; family Drosophilidae; genus Drosophila; species Drosophila seguyi. The sequence goes on along the minus strand of VNJU01001284.1, from coordinate 94,075 downwards.
AATTTATCTATCTTCCGCAACCTTACTCCTTCTCGTCCTTCTCCTCCTCCTCGCCCGCGGCACCTTGCATAATAACTCATTATGGCAGCTGCATTTAGCCGGCTTTAATCGCTTTGGCCATCAGCTGCTTGGCTGGCTCCGCTCCCACTTTGGCTCTGCGTCTGAGAATGTGCAGCATTTCCGGCTCGTTAGCTCCACTGTAGGTGGTGCACGTGCCATGCGGGCCTGCTGCCTGCCTGTGCTGTGGTGTGCTGTGCCTGTGGTCCTGTTCCAGAACCTGCCAGCAGCCGCAGACAATGCTCCATTAGCATGCAGCATATTTTAATTAGCCAAATAAATTTACCATCCCGCCTGGCCAAGTCAGATTCAGCTCCCAGCTCCTGGCCGTCTCCGGTCCGGCTGAAGTTAAGGCACTCACTCTCTCTCTCTGTACGGCTCAGCGGCTCACTTGGCCAGAATTTATTGGAGCAAAGGAGCAGGCATAAAACATGTAACAAGGCTTGAAAAGAGAAGCTTTAGGGCCCTGGGATATCCTATAAATATTTTTTGGATATATAGTAAATGATATATAAGAAAAATTAGATACATATTATATTTGGTTTATTTCGATTTTAAACCATAATACAGAGCACAACTTTTAAGTTAATCAAAGCTTAATTAAGTCATTTCCCTAATTAATATTTAAGACAACAAATAGTGCTTAACCAAACAAATTAAGAGCCTTTAATGTTGTCTTCCCTTGTTAAACTCCGGCCGCTTGGAGGCTCTGCAGTTATTGTAAATAAATATTGACATCCCGAGGACTATTGACAATTCAATTGCTTTATTGGCCGTGCGGGTAATATACATAAATACATGTAAATGGCAATCATTGGCTTCACTCCGGTAATATATTAACTTAATGTCCCCGCCAGTTACATCAGCCCAAAAACACAATATACCCAAGGACCCAGGCTTTCGTACAGCGTATGAAAAGTATACAAAACACGTTGGACGTCGGATGTCGGACTCCCTGGCGCCTGTTTAATTTCACTTAACGTTTAACCTGCTGCCATTAATCGAGCGCAATTAACGCGCCTTTAATGGCAGAGCTGGCCAGCTTTGCAATCAGTTTATGCCACACACCCACACACACACACACACCCACTGTACACACACAGAGCCCGGCACATACATGCATATTTAATTAGCAAAGTCAACGCTGAGTACTCAAGGAAGGTTAACTGGGAAAAAAGGACGCAGCTCGGCATCGCTTGATAAATAGCCAATAATTCTTACGCAGCCGTGGGGAAGGCAAGCTCCGCCCCAGAGCCACCCTAGAGCCACCCCAGAGCCACCCTAGAACCACCCCCAGAAGAGCCAGTGGGCAGGCGCTGCTTGGGGCTCGTTGAGAACAAAATAAATTGCCGGCATCTAACCTTGAGCGTGTGTTGTGGCTATTATCATTTGTAATTTGCAGCAATTAGTTGGGGCTCAAAAATTCTAAAGCAAACTTTGTTGGGAACAACAACAGCCGCGGGGGGATGGAAACAGGGACGAGGGGGCCACGTGGTCCTGGCCGAGACCCAAGTCCAGGCGGAGGGCAAAAACAAACAGCGGCAAAAAAGAATTTATTGAGCTAGGGACCAGCTTACATATTTATAAGGCACATTAAATTAATTTACGCATGTTTGTCCCTATTCCGGTTGGTGGCAGCAGAGGTGAGAGGTTGGCCCAAGTACCTCCCCCCCCCTGGTGTGCCTTCTGTTTGTTCTTGTAGTCTGCCAAGGCCCCGGGGGGCAGTTCAATGGCATTGATGAGGTCTAATGCTCCCGGGACATCAGAGTCATCGGTGGCGGCTCATTGAACGCTCGCAGGGCCACAGACTGGCGGCGGCACACACACTCAGACCACGAAAGTGCACTTCAATGAATAATTACTTACGATTAAAGGGGCAGCCCGCCAAGGGCACTCGAGAACCAAGGCACTGAGGCCCAATTAAGCAGACAAGAAAGGTGGACTCCTTACCGTCTTTAATCGTTAACAAATTTGTGCCTTAAATGTTAGGGATAATTATATTAATAATTTCTTGAACAACATCTATACACACGAACTGGAGAAACTGATCTGCAGAATGCCTGTCAAAGGGAAATAAATTGTAACTCTCCACATAAGGTTTAAGTGCTCTTACTTAATCCTAGTTTGTCTCTTTGCGTTAACTTATAGTTTTTAGGTGCTTAGTCTATGTCACAAATTGGTAAGGTACTTCATTGTCAGGACATTTTAATTACGGCCAGGAAGTGTCCTGTTTTGGGGTTGAGAAAGTCACGTCCTAATTAGTTCGTTTTGGATTTGGTAAACTATCAAGAAAAATGCTGGCCAGTTACGAGACCAACCAGGGGACTAAAGCCCTACTGCATGCTGCTCATTCCGATTCGAGTACCAGTACCAGTTTAAGGACCTCTCTGCAATCAGGGACGTCCGCATCAATCTGTTTGCTGCAGGGGGGCCCTGCAACTTGCAACACGCTACCCACAAATCGATTTCCCAATCAGGAGCAGCCATCTTGTCGCCCCTTCAAGAGGATGTCACTGGCGATTGCCTTTCACACTGCCAACAGGGGGGAGCTCTAATCTCTTCGAGCTGTTTATGGTGGCGATACGCACTGTACTGTGCAAGTGCATACACAGATATATATGTATATAATGCATCCATATTCAATATGAAATCAAGGCCTTAGTCAGGCATTCATGGACACGTGTGTGTATATCCTGGCATAGAATTTTCCATTTGGGATTACATGTCGTCCCTTGAGCAAACACACACAATTTATAGCAAACAGCCAGGCCAACAACAATTAGTTCTATTGATGGAAGCGCTGCCATAACACATATGTCCCGGCATAAATAATAGATTTGTAGCCACTGCCACCGCCACCGCACCAGCTCCAGCTCCAGCGCCAGCCGGTGCCGCACCAGAAACCCACAGAACAAAGCCAAAACCCGAGGCAGCCAGCACCAAGGCAAAGGCACAGATGTACATGCAAAGTTTTTCCCTGCCAGGCGTATCCATTTTACACTCGCACAACTCAAGCCGAAGGCAAATGGTGTGCGACTTATGCTGATCCGTATGCCACCTCCACTTCCTGCGCGAGGGAGCGGGAGCGGGACCAGAGGAGGTCTTGGCCCAGACCCCTTGTGTTAGATAAATTGCAGTTTAAACCTACTTACATGCATGTGCCGGGCCAACCCCCCGGCTGCACTGCAGCGGGCGAGAGTGGAGCCGAAACTGGGACCGGGTCCACGATTCCCATTGCCATAAACATTTTGGGCACAGTCAGCTAAAAGATTGGCGGAGAGGGTGGCCTGCACTCTGCAAAATAATACCGCGAAATCGATATTTCATTTGGAAATTTACCACAAACAAGATGACCTAATAAGACAATGAAGTGGAGTTTATAATAACTTGTAGTGTTTAAAAATAAAAAGAAATATTGATGCTGAACTCCCAAAGCCTTAACTTTAATCTCATATCTTATATGATCGCCGAATTTAGTCGCTGACTTCCTGGTTCTTCTTACTCATCATTATAGGCTTTTCTTGCTTTCCGATTTTAGTTTATATCAACGATAGATTTTATTCAACTCAATAACCAAAGACAAATACAAAGAAAAAACAAATGATAAACAAAGCATAAAATATTTGATTGAGAATCTTGTGGAAACAATTACCAAGTCCAAAATTGATTTCTAATTTTTCATTTTCCGCCAGATTGCCACAAATAACAATGGAATAATATTTTGCTGAGCGTAGAGAGCTGGTTAAATGAAATGGGGCGCAAGCGTTGCCAATGTTGCATGCCACATGTGAATGCATGCGCCACACACATTGCCATTTGCCTCGTTTTTTGACTGCCTGCCAAGCCGAAATTGGAATAGACTCCGGCTTAGTGCTGGCATTGTACGAGTAAGCGGCTCAATATATTTTTAATATACTTAGTTGAATGGCGACATTGTGGAGTTCCGACGGGGCGGCTGCCAGACAGCCAGGCAATTGGAGCTTTGGCGGTAAAAGTTAATACGATTTAACCGGATCAGAGGCCGCAGACAACGAGCAGTACCAGAAATATGTAAAATATATGCCCGCCGACAAACTCTGAACTACGCCACTTCGACTGGGCCCCAAAAATATGTATTAGGCCACTTGGCTGCTGGCTGCTGGCTGTGGGTGGCCACTCGAGGGCGGGGCCAGATTTGTTGAGCTCATTCGCTTCATGAATAATTTGCGCCACAGCGTCGGCATCCCAGGGGTCCTTAGGCCCCTCAGCTCTGTCGCTAACCCGCCATCGACCCGCCTCAACCCGCGGGGTAAACAATAAACAAATGGGCAAAAACATATGCAAAGGGCTTCGCCGGCGAGGAGGAGCGTATTCAAATAGAGTTGACAGACGAGGACGAGGAGTGACGAGTGGCGAACTCGGGTGGGGGCATCGATGGCGTCATCGTGCAGCCTGGGTCGGGAGGGGTCGAAGACGGGTCCTTGAGGACCTCGCAGTTAGCAAGTCATCTAGTCATCTAGCCATCAGGCGCCTCCGAACAGCAAACAAATGGTCACAGGTCGCAGCGCGATAAAAACGTGTGAAATGGCATTTGGCAGAGGCCGTATCCTTGGTCTCTTCCTTGTTCCTATCAGGACTCTGTCGGCCTCATTCCCTCCATCTCTCACGGCTCACTGCTGACATGCCCTCATCCGCATCCCTGCTTGTCCCGGTCGGTCGGTCGGTCGGTCTATCTTACTTCACCTTTTGGCAAATGATAGTTTTTATCGCTCTGGCCCCGGGACTCGAGTGTTTTTCGGGACGATGAGTTATGGTAGCTGCATCAAAGGGCTTGGAAAAAACAACACAAGGCGATGATGGTGAAGGTGTGTAAGGCAGCCGTCCACACATGACCATCAGCATCGCCATCAGCAGCAGCAGCATCGGCTCAGCTTCAGCTCCAGCTCAGCATCACCATCAACATCAGTCTTTTGGCTGCTCCACAGCTTACCCGCTCTTCGGGAAGGACAAAACGTGTGCTCAATCCATCACTTGCCTGTCATTGGCGTCTTGGCCAGCATCCATGCCAGCCTTCCAGCATCGCCGCCAGCATATATACTGGCTTCCGACTGCAGATAATGTTTATTGGCCTGCTAGCTGGTTAATTTTAATACCGCCACAGCCTGATTTATTGCCCGCCACTGGACAATTGAAGGTCCACGTCCTCGGCTCCGCCAATGGCAATACAATAAACTGCACTTGCTGGCCTGGAAAAATGTCTCATTAAGCGGGCGAACGGATGGGCCACGCCTCCCCCCCACCGAAGGCAACATAAAAAACTCGTTTACCTGCATTAAGCGAAACACTCAACAGACGGCTGAGGCATAAAGGAAATGTGACAGCCTCCGGCGGGGGGTCCTCCTGCTGGTCCACGGTCCTGCTGAATCCCAGGCGGATGCCACAAGTGCCCCACTGTTCGCACGTGAAGAGGAAAAGCTGCTCGAGCTTCTGTTCATCCTGTCGCTTGGCTGCCCGCGTTCCATGTCTCCTGCAGCGCAGCCGAAAATGCAAATCAGCTGTAAAGCGAGGCGCTTGCGGGGGGGATAGCATTCCACCTCAAAAAAGACCTCCCATCCAGTACATCGCAAGCCGGCGCTATGCGGCAGCAAGGACCCTTATAGCATGCCAGGACCTCCTTGTAATTGCGCGCACTTGGCGGTTAATGGGGGCGACAGGAGCAATCTCAAAAGAAATGTATGAAATTTGTATGGGCCAAGGCGGGCGAAAGTGCAAGCGCCCCAACAAAACAATGAAAGGAGCAACGGGCTCAGGGATGGATTTATCCGAGATCGCGGGCTTTCCTTAAAGTAATCCCCCACGAAGCATACAATGAAATTATATCTGGTTTGTTTGGAAAGCCTTTTGATTTTGAAAATCTATTTCTAACTTGCTGGAGTTTAATGTATTTTGTTTAGAATATGTTTTACTAAGCAAACTATCCAATCCAGATAAGAAAATTGATTGTCCTGACAATCTTCTCTCGTGCCTCAGTGAACGCTTTTGGCCTTAGGTCACTTCCAACTCACTAATCGATCTGTGTGTGTTTTGATGTGTGTTTTGGGAAAGCCACTCCTGTGTGCACCTGTGTCGAACCCTTTTCCTGCTCCATTGTTCGCAGTCGCTTCCCAGCCCTGGCCCTTGTTCTTCACAGAGGCCACTTGACTTAACTCATCTCGAGGCAACTCAACTCGTCACCAGGCTCGCCACGGATGTGCTTGGGAATTATGCGTCAAATGCTCTACTTCAGCCCAGACTATCCCCCCGTTTCCCGTTTCCCCTTTTCACCTGGCCACGCCCATTGTTATTGTTGCCATTCGGTGCAGGTTAAACGTTGCGTATGCGTGATTTACATGCGCTTTGTTTGGGCTTTCCCTCCAGTCGCTGCTGCCGCTGCTGCTCCTGCTCCTGCGACTCCTGTTATTGTTATTGTTTTCGCTCGGCCAAAGCCAAAGCCAGAGCCAGAGCCAGCGCTTTAGCCCACAACTGGAGCCTGTCAACTGTGAACTGTAACAAAAATTAGCCATAGACAAACACGAGCCTCTGCCGCTCGGCATGGCAACTATGCACCGAACGAAAATCAAGTCTGGCGTACGTGACTTTTGATTATCAACAGCAGACAGAACAAAAAAGCAGTGAGTTCATACAAATGTAACGTTAATTACTCATACCAGTTTCGGTTTTACGAGAAATTTTATAAATAATTCGAGTGAAGAAGGTAACTGCTGGAAGCTGATATTTGTATACTCTTTCAAGTTTAAGATAATATCGATTTTATTTTGAATATGAATCAGTTCAATCTAATAACTCTTGTTTGCTTTTATGTATGAAAGATTATTTTGTTACAGAAACTTTATTTTTATTATGAGCAAACAAATAATTCTCATTTTTGCTTCTAAAAAAACAGAATTTTATAGATTAAGCTCACTTTCACTGATAAACATACCCTCAACATTTTTGCTTAATTTTTCATTGGAATTTCCGGCTTTGATTACATAAAATTAGACCTTTCTGTATCGATTTTATTACCGCTAGTAATTAAATCACATCTCGCAACGAAATTAGAATTTTCCAAACGGTTTGCCAATGATTGGTGACCGCGACTCTTCGCACCTTTGCCGTGGTTAAGCTGCGGTGGCAATGCGTTTACCCTTTATGGGGTTTAAACGTAATTAATTTCGAAACCAAAACCAAACCCTTTTCTTTCCGTGTACGTGCCATGTGTGTGTGTGTGTGTGTGCTTTGGCATTAGCCAATTATGCAGACGACGCATTTAGCGGGGGGCGGTGGCCAGAAGGCAGTCAAGGCAACAGGAGCAGTCAGGCAGCCAGCGAAGCGACTGACGACGGCGCTTTATGCCTTTTGTTCTCGTGTATCAACTTGGCAATTTGTAAGCAATTTACGTGGCTCGAGCTAATTAACTCGCCATATTTTCTATGCCTACAAAGTTTCAATGAGCCAAAGCCTAAGCCGAAAGCCGAAAGCCGTCGCCACCTTCTTGCTGCAGCACAGACAACATCTTCGCCATATTTCGGGCAGCACGAGGTGACCCACTGACTCGGTGACTCGGTGACAGAGTTCCCCGTTAACCCAGTGACTGGGCCAAGAGAGCGAGAGAAGAGAGCCGACTGGCTGTTAAGAGCGAGCTGTTCGAGAGCTCTGAGCGGCGAAGTAAGCAACATGTTGCGAAAGGTGGGCAGCATGTTGCCGGCACTTTCAATTATCTGTGCGATAGAAAATTAAAATAATGAACAGTGGCTCACACATACACTCACGCTGTGGCTAACACACACCTCAATGCACATGTGTGCGCCGCCATTGAAATACGTTGGATTGGTAGGAAAAATATGTAAATGCTGCTGCCATATCGTATATGGCATATGCGAGTATGCGGAATATACGAGCACCTATAGATGGATGCGAGTGGCAAGTGGACGGGGGCGAGGCGGGACAAGAGGAGGCGTGGCGATGGCAAGCGAGGAAATTGCGGCATTTACGTGGCGGGCCAAGGACTTGGCTGCGGCTCTTCATCAGCTCCGTATGCTGCTGTCTTTATTCTTTCACTCGCCTCTTCTTGTTTTTTGAAGTTTTCGCCTCATGGCTCATCGAACACACCCACTCCCAGGCTCTCATTCTCACCCCCCTCCCCCCGGCAAGGACACCCAAAATAAACATAATCTGAGCCGGGGTGTGTGTGTGTGTGCGCATGGAAATGCAAAAAGCGTCTGCCTCAGAGCCCAGAACAACGTGGCACATTATTTAATCAAGCGTGGAAATTGAATAGGCCCTTAAAAACTTTTGCCCGAGGCACTTAACCCCCAGTGAAAATAGAAATTGACGACATCGCCAGCCAGTCAGCCAACTTGAAGAATTCCAGTCCCCAAGAGCAACAAAAAAGAGAGAAAAAAAAGGAGGAAAAGGGGAATCCACGACCTAGTGTAGGTCCAGGAGCGAGACGAACCCGAAAATCCCACAAGCAGACGAGTAGAAAAATGAGCTGATAAGGGAATTTCATGCAAAATTGGTAAGCCAACAACCTGATTACTTAATTGCCTGTTTGCGGCTAGCCTGACTTCAATATCTGGCCTCGTCCTGGCCTCTCGTCCTGTCTGCGAGTCATAAATTTCACAGCTCAGAAGATGTCGCTGCAAATGGAGCATAAAGTCTTGGGCTGAGCTGTGACTTGAAAGTCAAGAGCGGAGATTTCTGGGGCAAAATCGAGGAGGTGTCAAGTTACCAGGCAGCATTTCTCATTTGACAAGGGTCCAACGGTTCAAGGCAGACATGGGGAAAACCCCGAAAAACACACACACACAAGTAGTGTTAAACTGCTGCTGAATGCAAAGCAGGTCCTTTAGAAACTTTCTCGATAATTACATTAATTTGCCGATTACTTCATCATCATTTTCCCAGCAGGACCCAGCAATTAATGGATTCGACTGCGAACTTTAGGGCACTTAAATTGATCTCCCTATATCACTTTGGCAATTGAATTGGAATCTCTCTGTATTTTTTTGCCCCCGAGTTAGGTTGGATTTCTCAGCGAGCTCCCTGGTTATGGATAGGATTTTTTTTGGGGGGCTGCAAACTTAATTTTAATTCTCACGCTTTGCCAGCTGCCATTACTTAGGGCCCCATGTCAAAGGCCCCTGGGGGAATGGGTACTCCGACACCGAGTCTGACCCGTACTCGAAATCGTAATCGGGTTTGGGGAAGCGGCAGGAGCCGTGTCCAGGAGCCCTTGGCTGACCATTTCCACGGCTTCCGTTCTCGACTCGAACTACTATTTGATTTCAGCATTGATTTATGAGCGTGTCCGGTTCACGTAGAGCCACGTACATACATAGCCATCGACTGGCCTGTCCGCATCCGCATCCGCATCGGCGGCAGCCATGTTCGTGTTGCGCTGCCTTTGGCAGATTTGCTTTCGCAGTTCGCTCAGTTGAGCCGGCGACTGGCAGCTGATTGCCCAAAGTCAGTAAATTAAAGTTCATTCAGCAGCTCAGAAAGGTTCGATGGCGTTCAGGGGAACGGGATTGATTCGGTTCCTGACTCTGACTCCGGCTCTGCCTCTGCCTCTGACGCTGGCGCACATTTGTAATTTATTCGCTGGCAAAAACCACAAAAGCAACAGCAAAATAGATATTTATTAACATATAAATTATGCATGTGATTGGCCTCAACGGGGCGGCTCGATACGGAGTGATGTCGGCGCATGGATGAGGATGGGGACAGCTCCGATGATTAATCGTCATCCTCGCAGGCGGCGGGCCTTTAAAGCCAACAGCTAATTTCCTATTTTAAACTCACGCTCGGTCGGTCGGTCGGTCCCCTTCTGCTTAACTACATAATATATTTATTTGTGTGTATATATACAGCCTTAAACTCCGCCATCAGCGGTGCTGATAAAGTAAAGGCGAGGATAGTTCTGCCTGTCACATAAATCGGATCAATAAATGATGATATTATGCTACCGCAGGGACACATTCAGCTGCCACACTCGCAACAGAGGCATTTACACTGCGGGAAAGGTGATGAATTTCATAATAAAATAAATTTAAAATATTAATAAAATATGTAGAATTGGTTTAAGTAAACGTTTGAATTTATTTAAGTGTAGTTTGATTATTTCTACTTTATGTTTCATGGAGGTAAATTCAATAAATCAATTAAAAATACATAAAATGTTGGAAAATATGTTACCAATATTAATTTTATTTATAAAAGAGTTTAAGCTTGTAGATATGCATTCCTTGCTGGTTTTTACCCATAATAAAGTGAAAGCCTTTACACTTGACTTCCAAAAGAATGCCAGCTTCCGAGGCTGCGGAAGTCCCTACAAGTTTCCTTTTGAAATTCAAAGTTTGAAGCAAGTCTAAACTTTTACTAAAGCGGATCTACATTTTCGTTTATGAAATTTTTGGTTTTCAAGAATTTTATAAACAGCTTTTACCTTCTGGACAACATTTTATGGAGTTTTCCTAAATAGCAAATTTCAATAATATTTAAATTTAATTTACACAGATATTGATGTCCAATTCCATGATACTTTTAAGGTTTATTTTCAGAATAAACTCACAAAACTACTACGTTTATTTCCACTGTGGATGGGAGACAGCGACTGCTGCCAAGTCGTAGGTGGCAACACATTAAGATAAAGTGACAACGCCTCCATGGAGCACAGTGGACGTTGAGGATGCGCGCCCCTGCGGATGCAGAAAAGGGGTAGCGATGAGCGCCGAGGCAGGGGGCAGGCAGCGGCACTGGGCGACGGGCCATCGCTCTGAAGGACAAACAGAAATCAGGCGGCAAACATCAAGAGGGAGCGGAGAGAGAGAGAGCAGTGGGTTGGGTACACAAATGAATTGTATACATGTCCCGCTTCACGTTCCTATATATGTGTGTGTGTGTGCTGTGTAACGGGGATAAGCTTTTATTTTCGCTTGGCATTTTATGCGCATCACGCATACGCACTGTTACACACTGGCGAACGACGAACGAGGAACGGAGATGGCAGCAGATAGCAGATAGCGGATAACGGAAAGCGCATAGCATAGATGTGTGTGTGTGCTCAACACACAGCGGCATGCAGAAGCGCAAACAGCGCGCTCCGCTTTGCATCAAAGGGAGTGGGGGCCATGGATTCGGGCAAGGGTTCTTGCTATAATGACATTTAGCTTTTGAAACAATGTAAACAGCAGCATAGCAGCATAGCAGCAGCAGCAGCGGCGAAGACAACGTCGAAGTTCAAAGTTGTCTCGGGCTGTAGGCCGCCGAAAGTTGCCCTAAGTACCAAGGCACACATACTCCGGTGTCAGCAGGACCAGGACGGATAGGGTAACGAGGTGGAGACAGAGAGAGAACAGCCATGACAAAGGATCCCCAGTTGTGTGTGTGTGTGTGCCCTGGAATTTTGCATGAGCCATCCAGCCACCGCAAATAGTGAAGGGATACGCAGGCACGCACCCACCTGCTCTCTCTTGGGCAGGGCAGACGACTGTCAGGCCAGGTAAACTGTCAAGTTAAGCCCTGTGAGAAGCCATAAATTGCCACCCGGAGGCAGGGTGTGCACCGACCAGGTGGAGGTGGAGCCGGAGCCAGTGAAAGCGACAAGACGCTGACATTAACTAGGCCAGATATTGAGACAGCTCCGGGACGGATATGAGCCCCCCAAAAACCATTCCTCATGCAATCGGACAGCCAGCGCCGAGGACTCTCAACTCTCAGACCCCAAAACGGGTCAAGTTCCATTGCTGGCTTTGATTAAGTGCGGCGATAACAAGGAGAAATCGCTATCCGGAGGCTCTAGAGTCGGAGAGATGGAAAGCCGCTGAGCCGCAGAGCCACACAGCCGTATAACCTGCCAGCACGAGAGCCCGAGAGCCTCTGAGCCGGAGTTATTGTTGGGCAAATTGATGCTTTCACGTGCAGATGGATGGGCCATGGGCTTTATGTACATTTCCATAGCTCCCTTTGTTGCCACCACTGAGTATTCAAATGACATATTATATAACATTGTGAAAACATTTACGCTCGCTTGTAAATATTTCAATTTATTTAATGCCAAGCGGGGGTATCTTTTATGTGCATCTAGCTGGCCTGCACTCCGCATCCGGTGGTCTCCGGGCATAAAGAATGGGCTGCCATAATCATATGCCAATAAAAAGTCGGTTAGCAGGGACTCCACTCCGCTCCGCTCTGGGCTTAGCCGGGGCTTTGGGTTCAGGTTGGGCATTGGGATTGGGATTGGGACACACGTTATCATTATGCGCTACATCGCTTACACATGTGGCCAAAACGGGAGGGTCCTGGTGCGGGCAGCGGGGGCTTTATAATACATTCAATTCATGGCCAGAACAAATGATGTGGAAATGTAAAATAGATGCCCGGCCACGCAAGATGCCGCCCCCGAAAAGCTCCGGTTAACTGGCACAGCATGTGGCAGTTTGGGGCACTGAGGAAAAAACCCAAACACAAGGAGAGTAAATATTTCCATGAACAAAGAAAGAGATTAATAAGGATACAGTTGTTGTTTATAAATAACTAAGAAACACATTCTCCTTCTCATTATGTATTAAATACAAAAACATAAACATTCCTGGCTTGGCCAAGAATAAATTCAAAAGACAATAAGATCAAGCGACAGACTAATTAAATGAAAATTAAATCTTGGCTCTTATAAACGTAAATTCCTTTCCAAAGAAGTCATATTAAATTCTGTGTAAATTCTGTCTAAACGCAGTATAAATTCTGTATAAATTCCGCATAAATTCTGCATAAATTCTCTCTCTCAATGACTTCTTGGAAAACCGTCTTTATGTTAACGATTTTTCTTTAGTGTGAGTCGAAGGAGCCAGGCAGAGCCCATAAGGCTGGCAACATAATGGTGGGATAATCGCCGCCGACACATGCACACTTGAAATGACAGTGGATTGCCAATTGCCCAAACCCTGTCACGTTCTCGACGTTGATGACCAGTCCGGATAGGATCGGATCGGATGGCATCGAACTGAAGGAGGAAACAGAGGAAAGGCGACGGCAGGGCGAGACTTCATTAGCTGCAACGGCAGCGTTTAATTTTTATGGTCATGTGCCTAAATGCAATCCTAGCCCGTAGCCCATAGCCCGTAGCCCGTAGCCCGTAGAACAGAGTCAATTGTACTGGCTTTTATGGCTTCGAAGCCCTAACGAGCTCTAATTGAACCGAAAGGGGGGGAATCGCCTTTAAAAGCCAGTAGCTTTGCGGACTCGGGTGGTGGCTTTGTAATTGGCTAACTGTTATTGTTAAATGGGAAATGGCAGAGTAAGGACCAACCAATTTCAGGAAGGCAATGACAAGACCAAGGTGACTCTGCTGAGCAGTCAAAATAACCGAACATGACGTGCAGGAAAGGCTGGAGAACGAACGTTCTTTTTCGTACTGCTGGCATCACTCATACGCCGTGTGGCCACAAGCAAATGGCACAAGCAGTGGCAATGCCTTTGCGGTGGGCGTGCCAACTGTCATTAACTGCCGCCTGCTAATGAAACGAAATCTCCTTCACGACATAATCTCATTATACTTATATATGTCCTCGCATACAAATAAATTCAGACCCGATATGATGTGTTCTGTTCGCTCGCTCGTTCGACAACCGACAACCGAAGTGGAGTGGGTGGAGGAGCCACATGCTCCTTCTTCCGGCGTGCATTGTTATGACTCCCCGGGCTATTAATTGTGCTTAGTTCCGTGGCGGGGCTGCTGCTGCTGCTGGTGCTGGTGCGCACTTAGTGCCTGGCACTTTGTTAATCGCATGATGGAGGACTGGCCAGATGGGAGCCAGCCGTCGCCGATAAGGCCGGCCAGGAGGATGTGCCTGCCATCCTGCGTGCCTGCGTATTTGCCCGGTGTCTTCATATTTCAGGCATTTATGGCCTGGTATTTGCAGGCTCGGGCAGGCTTCTGCTCCTCTGCTACTTGGCAAACTCTTCCACATTCAACTGACCTTTGAACTAGTTTTCAATTAAAGCTGCAGGAGAAGAGGCAGATGCAGGGGCACAAGATGCAGGGTCCCCGGGATCGTGGGCCCTTTGTGGCATTTACTTAGCATTTACTTTTGTATAAAACTATAACATGCAAGCAAGTTTCATAAATCACGGCTCTAAGCCGGGGCACAAGTGAAAAATCGTAGCCCCAATTTTAATTAAAAGCGTGCAAAACACGATACCCTCTGCCTGCACCATCCCTTTTCACACACACTCTGGCACACACACACACACACACACTCTGGCAAGTCGTATACAATGTTTTTCCAAGGAAAGCTGTAAAGCCTTGCGCCTGAATAATGATTGAAAAACAAGGCAAGACTGAGACTTACACCCCCTCCCCAACGCAACGAGTTGTATAAACTCAAGAATGAAGTTTGTTTAAAATAATTTGCAGGCTGTCCAGGCTTAGGCCCCCACCCCCTACCCTCTGGCCCATATTGTGCCCCGAATTCTACCCAGCTCAGGGCCAACGCCTCCGTCTTGTTTGCTTATTTGCAGAGCCCATTTGTTGCCCGGGTACGTGAGAGTTCCCTCCGGTTCGTTTTCGGGTTTCCCCACTCCCACTTCGCCCCCCCTCGATTCTCTTTCCCATTCCCGTAGACGGCGGCGACAAAAGTCTTTAATTTCTGGCCAATAACAACGGCAACAGCTACGGCTACGGCCATGGCCATGTCGGTGATGCCAAAAGCTTTTCAAAGCCACCGAAACGGGGGCGTTAACAAGCGCCAGAGACAAAACTTGCCGTTTATTTCCAACTACAACGCAGCTAGATAAACACAAAGGCATATAGATACACTGGGAGAAAAGGTGGTTGATAAAAAAATAAAATTAATTAAGTATTTTTATGAATCATGATAAAATTTGTAGGAATTTAAAGAGCTAATAATATTTATTTAAGTTTGTTACAAATACATTTCAAAGATTATTTCTAAATATAAGCATTAACTTGTTTATAACTTTATCATTTATCTTAATTATTTAATTTTATTTTCTTGAAACATCTTATTTTCTCTCTCTCTGTGTAAGTATATATTTGGTTAGGGTTAAGAAGGCGTGGCTGATGGCAGGCGGTGGGCGGGATAAAACACTTTGAATGCTCTGCGAGCCGCAGGGTATCAAGGGATTAGTTCCTGCACTTGAGCAAATATGCAAAGATCCCAAGTTTGTCTTCTCTTAATGAGTCCGTCTCGGAGTTGGCCAAGGGGTTTGGCAACGGAATTGGAAAAGCGGAATTGGAGAAAGATCTATGGGATGCAGGGTATGTCAGATGATAGTCAGATATATAAATAAATAAGTATATGTATATATATATATATTTCTAATCATAAATGTTAAATTGGTTTATTTTTTAAAGATCAAACCTTATTTTAGGGTCTCAGAAAACACCAAATGAAACTAGTAAACCTAAAGGTAAACTCTTGATTCTTTTAAGTTTTATTTCCACCTATAACTTTTAAATTCCATCTCAACTCTTTCTCTCCCGAGATTTTTCAGAAAAATAAAGAGCTGCCAGAAAGAATGCCTGCTTTTTACATACTCACGGCATACGAGACTCTTTGCTTCTGCTCTCTCCTACATAAAGGGAAGTACATATATAACGACCCCCATCCGGCGGAAAGAGTAATTCCCATTCGGGCATTCCCCACTCAAGTGGCAGCCACCGCGGCGCAGATAAGTGTGCATAAGCTCAACTTGATATCGAGGTATGCGTGCCGTCGTAGTCATGGCCTAATAGCGTTTTGATACCCGCACATAAACAACAATGGCACAACAACAACAAGAACAACAACAACGACAATGACAGAGAGAGAGCAATGACAATAAAATGCAAAAGAGCCAACCCACCTCCCCTGGGCTCCACCCTTCTACGCTCCGCCAGTCGAGAGGTAATCCCAACCTGATGCTGTCTGTTTTCTAGTGTCTACGCCTGTGGCCTTCATCAGTGCAAAATGACGAGAAGGGGGGAAGGGTGGAACAGTGGCAGCCATAGCTCCAGCAGGGGGGCATTGCATTGAATTTTAAGATCTCAACTCCCACCGAGAACTGAATCTATTTGAATTGTAATTTTCGAAAATTGATTTGCTGAGTATTTCTGCATAGAAAACAGGTATAATAATAACTCACTCTCCGGTTAATATGTTTGTTTACTTGAGGGAGAGTAGATGTCTTTGTTTCTTAAATTTAATTTATTAAAAATGTATCTAATTCCTTAAAAAGCTCCTACTGTTCAACTCAATCTGCAAACTCTCGAGTTCCTTGTCCACAATAACCATAATTACACCGTTTTGTGACTCTATAAAACCCCCTTGGTAAACGTTATCTCCGGTTGCCCCTGCCGAGGAGCTGGTTAACTGGGGTTAGTAGGCTAAAGACAAGCGCTTTTGGATTACGTAAAAGTAGGCACTTATTATGCTGGCAAGCACAACGAGTTGCGATTTATTGTTTGACGTTGCCGCCGCCGCGTGTTGCCTGCGCTTTGAGGTCACGGCCCGCGCTCCGTACCGGATTTCCCTGACCCCCAAACCAAACTCCTGGCTTAGCACAAATGTTGATCTAATCCAGAGTCGGAGACAGACACAAACAACACATGACGTGACTCCGTTCGGATACGGGAACGGATACGGATGCCGGGGCGGAGCCATGACTACGCCAAATGGCAAAACAAACTCAAACTGCGGCTTCGTTTCCGCCGCTCCGAGGCTGAGTTGCGGCCCTGACGAACGTATTGAAGTTGCTGCAGGCTGCAGGCGTGGGAAAGTCGGGAAAACTCAGACTATATGTTTCGGGGAAATGCCAAAAAAAAAAAAAGGGGGGGAGCTGTGCGTTAAGTGACCCAGTCAGGCGTAGAAGTTTTCGAGCCAATCTGCAGAGCTCCGTTAACGCATTTGCACAGCCATTCCGCTCCACTCCATGCCAGACTTTGGCCAAAAATCCATTTCAGCTTAAACCCCCTGCCAGGGGACACACACACATTGTGAGATATTACCCGAATGACCTTTCATCTGGTCTCTAAAATGGCATTTCAATCAATTCATAGGCTTGCTGAGAACAACACGAACATGCGGCACGGTGCCCTGGTTCCGACCACTTAATGTCACAATAAAAATGTAACTAACCATGAAAATTACATGT
This sequence comes from Drosophila seguyi, assembly GCA_008042675.1. NCBI lineage: Eukaryota > Metazoa > Arthropoda > Insecta > Diptera > Drosophilidae > Drosophila > Drosophila seguyi. The sequence continues at coordinate 76,843 of VNJU01001284.1, read as the reverse complement.
TTCCCAGCAATTTGCCATTTTGACATCCTTCTGACGTCTCTGCATACGACCCGAAACCCAGCTTGAGACCCCGCCCCCGCCTCTTTCGCTCTCTCTTGTCCTCTGATGTTTGTCCTTTGAGTCGAGGCGAGCTGAGTTGAGTTGAGTTGTCCGGCAGTGGCAGAAGGAGGCGGACAACAACCAATATTTATCAACAACGTAACGTTCGTGTTCGGCTCACGGACAAACTTCTTAAAAGCGTTCTTGCTGGCTTCGATTGGCGCTGCAGAATTATAGAAAAAATCAAATAAAACACAAATAAAGCAAAGAAAATTGCAAAAGATGAGAGACGACGATGACGAAAAATAAAAAATAAAATTCTACAACAAATTGGTGCTGGCAAAATCAACCGAAATTCCCAGCAATAAAATCGACTTTTTTATTTTGTTTGTTGGCAGCCAAAATGAAAGTACTGCCGTTCATTCATACATGCCCCACTCCCCCCGCTAGGTGTAGGTATGTATGACCACCACTAGCTAAAACATACATATTATATATAATATAGAAATGCGAAAATTGTCAACGTTTACATTCTTGGGTTCTTGGTTTCTGGCGGTGGTCCGGTCCCGGTCCCGGAGTTGGTCTTTGTGTGTGTTCGCTTTCTATTTTTATTTTCCGTTTTCCCAGCTACGTTTTTCACTTCAGCTTTGCATCGCAATTCGAGTGGAAAATTGACATATGTTTACTTTGTTGCTGCCGCTGTCGAAGCTCCCTATTCCTCCGTGTTCCGGCTTGATGTTGGCCAAAGTTTTTTCCCTGGTCCTCCAATCGGCCAGTTGCCGAAAGTCGAGCGTCATTAGATTGGTATGCTGTTAGCATTTCGGCTGCTGGGACAAGAGGTACTCTGCAGGACTGCAGGACTAGACTGTGGCAGTTCTGTCTCCGGCTACTCCCCCGACTGTTCATGATCAACATGGGAATGTGTGGCAGGAAAAAAAGACAGTTGTGAGTATTTGCTATGAGTGCAAGCACTATTTTTTTGTTTGTAATTTCAGCGCTTTAAATGTTATAGATATAGGATCTTAATTAAAATTTTAAGTAAAAAAATTGTCATTTATTACCTTTTAAAGTATAAATGTGCTGATCAAGAACAGCATCAACAAGTATATACATTTAACTAAGCCTGTTAGCAATTCTTAAGGTTTGTACAGCTCTTATAAATAATTAATTTTGGTACATAGTTTACTATTCTGTATACTCTTATATTTTTAGTCAGAAGCTTAAAAATCAGTGAAGGAGTCATTTCCGACCCTATAAGTCGTATATATTCTTGATCAGCATCAATAGCTGAGTCTTTCTAGCCATGTCCGGAAGAAAAAAAAAATTTTTAATTTTTTCAAAAATTCGAAAAAAAAAAAATTTTTTTAAATTTTTAATTTAATATGCAGATTTGTTAACCTTGTCAAAACTAGCACAGAAAAGCTTTCCGATTGAAAATCAATGGATTTTTAGCTTAGTTATGATCGATTTTCAATGGAAGGGTATACAAATTTCGGTTTTTCAAAGCTAGCATTAATTTCTTTGTATTTAATCTGAAATGCTTATTACACCACTGCGTATACGTAATTTTTTTGGCATTGGCGGAAGTGAAAATTTATAGCATACTTTTGTGATGAATTTGACCAAAAGCATAGTTTGTAATGCAATCAATCGCTTCTTGCAAGCTAGATGGTTTCCAAGAAGACTTAAAATATACCCATTCTATTGACTTTATTAAATTTTATTTTATATAGCATTTATAGCAGACCAAAAAAATTACGCATACGCACTGGTGTACTTAGTATTTAAAATTAAAAAAGAAAAAGTTAGCTGCTAAAAATATTTATTTATTAGAAAATTTAAAAAACCCTTAACTTCAATTTAATAAAATAAAACCACTAATGTATATAAGGTTCGCCTTGCCCAAGTAAATTGCATTCATTGTTGGTTTATAAAATACCTCTACGAAATCCTTAAGCACCCAAAAATTGCTGTTCCTCCTTAATCCCAGATCTCAGACTCTGTCTTAACCTTTGATTTTTTTTTTCTGAATTGAGCTTAATAGCTTTTTCTACGCCTCAAAGGGAATCCTTGACTGCTATATCCTCTCCAGCTTCTGTTGCTGCAGCTGGCTCCTTCGAGTTCAGGGTTAATCCCTTTTCCGGCTGAATTGCAGCGCATTCGAAATTCCCTTTCATCGACTTTATCCGCATTCTCGGTGCACATTTTAAGCGGCTATAAAAAAATTAAATTAAATTATTGAAGCATTTTATTACATGTTTGTGCTTTCTTCTGGCACTTGCCTTTATGCCGCTCGCCGCCTTTCCTTCTCCGTCTGTTATCGTTAGAGCGTATTTATTAAGCAGGAAAATATTGAGAGAAGCCCATCAGGAAAGTAGTTGCTACTCAACGGCGGGGCAGGCGGTGAGGGGGGGTTGGGGGACCGAGGACAAAGGACCGGCATCAACAATTGGATATCTCTGTTTGTCGGGGGCCTGGTTAAATTGCCCATTGAAAGGCCGCCGGGGGCACACAGTTGTAGAATGGCAGCAGCAGCAGTAGCAGCAGCAGTAGCAGAGGTTGCTGTCGTTGTTATTGCAGTTGCAACTTGCAAGGCCATCGAGGGATGCTGTGTCAGCACAGAGATTACACTAGGAAACAAGGTACTTAAAATTATATGGCTACTTGGATTCATTTTATGGGTTTTTATAACAAATACAGTTTTTAGCGTTTTTCTTTGGGTAAATACAAACAGTTTATTAAGTATTTGAATTTATAAATTATGAAAAAGGAATAAATGCATCCCATTTTTATACTTAAACAGGAATATTTATATTTAAATTAGACCAAAGTTTCCTCCCATATATCGACTTGCAAAAGACCTTCGACTGCTATCTAGTGTTACCATTATGTAGTGGCTTTGGGGTGCGGACGTTGGGGGTACTGAAAGTTGCCAAGTTGCAGCGGGCTGAAAAACGAACGCCCATAAATGATTAATGGGCAAAGTTGCATTCGCATTTTGATGGCCCAAACACTTTTCATAATTTCGAGCGCTCGAAATTAGTCAGCTCTTTTTGCGGTTACCCCGCACTCCCCCACTCAAAACCGCCTTTGGAGATGCACATTAATGGCCATTTATTACAATTTTCGTTTGCTGCAAGCCAACTCGGCCCAAACAATCCCAACAACTGCCACTGCAAATGAAGTGTAAAGCAGATAGCCGTCAGGAGCGAGGTCCTGGGCCGAATTAGAAATTCGGAATCGGAATGAATGCAATGCTCCCCGCCTTTCAAGTCTCTCCTACTCAAGTTGCCAAGCGAGACCGACATGAGCCAATTTACATAACCCAGAACAACAAATAGTTACAAATTGAAAACTTTTGTCTGCCAAGATTGTAAGCGATTGTCTAGTCCCCCCTTTATGTCCTGCCGCTGCTGCTGCTGCTGGTGCTCCTTGTCCCACTGCCACTGCTGATGCCAGTGCCATTGTTATAATCAAAGTGGTAGCTGAATAACAAGAAAAACACAGCAACTGAAGCTGACAGAGACAGGACTGAGATACTTTCGCTCAGATACGGATACACTAGCACACACACACACACCATCGGATTCGGATACATTACGAGGCGAGAGAGAGCAATGTGCACGAGATTGGATGATGGCAGCAGCCAGAGCGAAAAAGTATCGACAAGTTTGACGCTTTATGGCATTGTTTAGTGCCGCACATTTCGCCGAAAAACGTTTTTCAACTTTCACACAATTGCGCCATTTGTGCCGCGTCTTCAGGGGCGATGGGGGATCTATAGATTTTGGCCTGGCCATGGCCATTGAAATCGGAACGGATAGCACGGAGGCGGGACAGTCGACTCGAGTCGAGTCGAGTCGACACAAATCTGCTGACGGAAGCTTCCACACAGCCAGCACACAGTGCTCTTTTTATAAGGAAAACGTGCAGAAAGTTTGAGTGCCAGCTTAGGAGCTGTTGGCAAAAAGTTATAAAACAGTAGATAATAAAATAATAAAATATATGTATTTGAATTGTGCTCGAAGCGCGTCCCCGCTTCACACCCTCCCCCTCACACACACATAAAGTTTTTGTTTCAGGCGATAAAATTACATGTCAAATTGAATGTAACCTGCTATTTGTGCGCATTATGGTGGCCATAATTAAACCCGCAATGGCCGAAAGGGAATCGCCGCACGATGGCTGGTCAATCATTGGGTTTATTTGATGGCTCAAACTTTGTGAGGGAAGCGAAATCGAAATTGGTATCGGAAGAGAGCAGGGTGCGCTGGTGAGTATCGGAATCGTAGGCGCCTGGCGGATGACCTCAGTGAGCATCCGGGGGGGCTGCTATCATGAGTTATGTTCGTCTTTCCCCACGCTAAAAATATTATTTAAATATTACTTTTCACCGAAAAACCCGCGCCAAATCCTATAAATCAAACGAAAGTCTCCGCCGGCTGAACGAGAGAGATCTAGATAGAAAAGTTTCCAGCGAAGAACAACAAGAGAGATGCCTCAAATAAATTTGCAAAGAATCGAGCAAAACTTTTCGAGCGCTGTTGGATTTGTTTTCCAATGAAAATGGGGGAAAATGGTAACTGGTAAATGGAAAATAGAAAATTGAAACTGAGAACCTGTCGGAGGGGAGCGAGAGAACAGAACGGTGGGGTAAAGTCACCTCGTTATTATCCGAAACCAGAGGAATCTGTGCGAGCGTCGAGTGCTTGGCTAAGCCGAATCAATGCGTTTTTTATGGTAATACAATCAATCGGTCTAATCGAATCAAACGTTTTGACAACCCAACGGGCCTCAAATGGAGCGTTTTTGGGGCTTGTCCCTGCCATTGTCTCCTGTCTCGACCTATAAACTATCGCTGGGACCGGCAACAACAACAAGTACGCAATATGCATAAAACTTTATATGGCATTTAAATCGTGGCTGGGGTTCGTTCGCACCCCTTTGCTCCCACAGCTTACTGTCCAATCCGGGGATCCGGAACCCATCCCATTTGGCTGCTTACTTCGGCTGTTAACTCAAGCGTCACAAATGCCGGAAATCGAATACAATTTGTAATTCTGATGAACAGTTGAGCAAAACTTAAGCGTCGTCGTCGTTGTCCCGTCTGTCCCGCCTGCTGGTGCCACTGTTGTTACTCCCTGTTAACGCTTGTTGTTACCACTCCTCCTCCTGCTGTTGCTGCTGCTGCTGCTCGGAGCCATTGTTGATTCTGCTGGTGATTCTGATTCTTATTGTCCTGGCTTTCCTGTTCCTGCAACTACTTTTGGCATATTTAGCCCGGCTTTCACCTTGCTCTCGCTCGACTTTTCTTTATCCTCCTCCCCAGTTTTCCCAGCTTTTTCTGTCGCTGTGTTTCCAGCTGTAGCTCTTCTCCTCGTTCGGACTGGGTTTCCATTTCGTTATCGAGTCGCCTCGTCGGCAATCGCCATGTAATGCCAAATTGGGCGACATAGTTTTATGTTTTGTTTTTGCTCACTCCTGGAACTGGATTCCTGCTCCTGCTCCCGCTCCTCCCTCGGAATGTGGGAATGTGTCTACAGGTTCACTCATCAGTTGGCGCTCTGTTAAATTTCGCACACGTAGCAGCATAAAAATTGACACCGATAATTCGAGTCTGTGCGAGTCTGCACTGCGTATACGCGATATAAACACGCACACGCCCCGAAAACATACATCATGTCGGAAAATTTGTCGGTTGCTAAGGTGCGGCGAGGACGGAGGGTACTAGAACGACAGGATGCGGGATGTAGAGGAAGCGGAGGCGAAGGACCTGGGGCGGGGGAATTGGGGCGATATGTCGCGTCGCTGTTTACACAAACAAAGTTATCAATTTTACACACGACAGTCCTCGCATCACCCCTGCTGGCGCTTCCTAAAAGCCACCATCCACCATCCCCCCGTGAGTACATTATTCCCCGGCGGAAGGGCTTCTCAAAGTGGTCGGGATAAGGCAGGGCCGTGCAAGGTAAGGCTGCCAGCGACTGCCAGCATTTCCATCAATTCAGTATGCAATCAATGTCCAAATCGAAGACGCAAAGCGGTGAAACCCCTCGCAAGGGATACAGGGGAGCTTCCCAAAGTAGCAATTCCTTCAAGTTTAAGCTCCAAGAAAAGTGTTTATATTATATTCAATCTTAGCTTTTAAATATTTTAAATTAATTTTAAAATATTTCCATGACTAGGTTTCCTTATTTACTTAAAAACCCTTTGCTTTAATTAATTTTCCTATCAACAAACCTTGTAAACACACTTCACTGTTAAAAATAAGAATATTTACAGAAAGGCCGGGGGTCGCTTTGTCGCTCAAAAAGGTTATGCGCGAAATGATCTTAACTTGGGGATTTCGCGGAAATATTGAATTTTAACATTTCGACGCATCCTTTCCGGCGCTTACATCAAAAGTAACTCGACTTCACTCTTAAAGTGTTTCATGTTCTCGGCCAAAAATCTCCAAACAGCAGCGCATAGTCCTTCCCCGAAGACAACATTTTTCATAATTTTTGCAACCTTACCACCGAGCACAGAATTCACTTAGGGCTAAGAGTGATGGATGAGGGGCTGCAAAAATGTCGCCGCTTGTTAGATTCTGAGGAATGTTTGGCTTGTTAGTGTAAAATAATATGAGCTTCGTGGGCGGGACTCTGCTTACTTAGGCGCACCCAACCGCCTGTGTCCTGTGTTGTCTATTTGATTTGCCAGTACATCCTGATGGAGACTAGGTGACGACGAGGCTGACGAAGACCAGGACCAAGACGGAGACGAAGAATACAACACAAAAAAGAAAAAAAAATTCCAACCAAATTGCATTTATTGGAGAAATATTTATAATAACTTGGAAATTCAATTTCCAAAGAAAATATGCTAAACGGATTTGAAGGGGGAGGGGAGCAGGGCCGTGCAGCCATCGAGGGGGATTTCCCGAGGTGAGGATGTCAGTCGAGCAAGTGTGCGTGGCTTGTGTGTCGTGTCAATGTCGGTGTCTCTGTGTCGCTGTGTCTGTGCCAGTGCCAGCAGGAGAAATATGTTAGAAAATTAAAATCGACCATATGTTGCCTCATCGATTTTGATAAGTCGCCGCTGCCGCCGCCACATCAGGCGGAGCAACAGCAGCAGCAGCGGCTGCCATGGCCGCTTCATATCCGTTTCCGCTTTGACACAATGGGCTCACAATGCGTGGCACTTGGCGGGTGTGTGTCTGTGTATGTGTCTCTGCCCCTGTCCCTGTGCCACTTTTCGATTGCAAAAGCCTGGCTAAAAAAGACGCCTTGTCATGCATGAGTTTTGTGCCTTTTATTATTGATGTTGTTCGGTGCTATTATTGCTGGTGCCTCTTCCTCTGTTGCTTCTTCTGTTGCCGCTGCTGCCATTTCATTGTTGCTCCTTCGGAGTGGCGTGACACAAATCAAACGTACCCTGGTAAATATTTCATAAGCACATCCAACCACGCACCTCCGATGAACTTTAAAGAGAGATACCGGGACAGTGCAAGGGGGCCTTGGCCCTCCTCCTCCTCTAAATGTCGCCTCCAGGCCTTGCGATTCAATTTGGCTCCAATAAATGTTGCCGCAACATGTTGCTGCTGCGCCGGCGCAGGACGCAGGACTGCTCCTGCTACTCCCGGAGATTTGCATATTTGCGGAGGACTTGGCAGAGCAGCTCGGTTCAGTTGTTTTCCGCGCCTCAAGCCACACACACGCGACGAGCGCATTGCCCAAAGACCGGAAACGACGATACGTGTGAAACGTGACCAAGGCAGACCGTGACTTCCCGTGACTGGTGGTCGTGTATGCCGTGACTCCTCGGGTGAGACTGCTCGGCTGGCTTTCGTGCCCTTACAATATCTGGCGTCTCAATCGGAATTGGTATTGGAATCGCGTCATTGGAGTGACAGATTTCGCATAACGTTTGGTGATTGTTCGAGCGGTTCGTCGCGTTTGACCATGACTGTTCCCTTACGTAGCCGAACGTAAGGCCAGTTACGTAAGCAATACCCCTGCCGTCGTACCGATTAGGGGACCGAAACGCAAGGCGCTCGAATGCGTTACGTTGCGCATGAGATGGCGGCACGCAGTTCGCGCTACATTTACTCCGACCACAGCTACCGAATCTAGTTCGCCGCCAGGGAAAAGGTAGCGTAGCGTCCTCCGCCCCCTACTTGCCCCTTTGACCCCTCCCGTCCCTGTCGAATATAATTAAGTGTATTATCGGAACGTGACCAGAGCGAAATTGCTGCCCGAGGGCGAGGCAACTGCTGCGACTTGAGCTTCTGCTCCTCCTATACTGTCCCAGCTTCCACTCTTCCTGCTCCTGCTCCTCCTTCAGTGTCCAAGCAATTGAATGGACAGCTTAGTGTGTAATGAAGAAATTACCAAAAGCTCGATTTCTACCATCCCCCAACCGCCCGCCCCTAAGGACATCTCAATCTCCAGCACGCCGTTGTCCTGTGGGCGTCATGGTGATTGAAAACTCGACCGCACTGCGGTCTTGTCATCAGTTTAAATGAATGTGCTGCGGTTTCCGGCTCTCCGATAAGACGGAGCCCTGAGCCTAATCCCTTTCAGTTATTGTTTCGGCACAATGTGGCCTCAAAAGTGGGCGGTGGGGGGAGTGTCCTTCATCTTCGTCTTTGCTTTCGTCTCCATCTTTTGTGTCGAGTGGCGTCGAGTCGCGTCGAGTTGAATTGAGTTGAGTCCCGCGATTGCCATCATTTATTTTAATTACTTTTCTGTTGTCGTTCTCGTCCTGGTCCACGTCCTGGCTGCAGTTATATGTAATTCGAGAGCCACACAAATTGCGCATGAAATGTTGGTGGAATACTTTATGGCGCTGCTCGTGATCATGGGATTAACCGCAACAGTCGACAAGCAGAGCCGCCGGCCCAGCAGCAGCAGCAGCAGCAGCAGCAGCAGCAGGCAATTCTTCGGTGAGTATCCAAGGCTTTAAATCTAATCAGGCAACACCCAAAGGGTTAAGCCGCTGGGGGACTGGGCAATCGTATCAGAAATGGCATTAGAAATGAGAAAACAGGACGAAGGGTATTGGAAATCGCATTTGTGGGGAGCCGCCGACCAATTCCAATTCCAATTAGATTGAGGGATATGGCGGGGATTATGCGCGGACACTGATCTCTCGCAGGCCAGGGGATATACATTAAAAGCTCAAGAGCTTTGACAGCAAATTGCTGGAAATTAAAAAAACAAAGAAAAACCAAAGAGCTTATGGTTTATGGATTACCCTTTTCTTGTTTCTGGGAATACATTTAAGAATTACCTTTGAAATCCTCAAGTTATTAAAGTCGGAAGAGGAAAGAAATGTGAATGGAAGTGATGAGGAAAACTACTTAATAAGCTGAGGTTAAATGTATAATTTAAAAAATATTCCTAAATATTTAAGCTGTCAATTTGTTGGTTAATATAGGAATATATCTATTAAACTTAAAAGGTAAAATATCTGAGAGCTTAAAACATTAAAATCATTATTGATGTTTGGTATTTAAAGATATTACAGCGAATGATAAACATGTTTATAAAACAGGGCTTACACTATCGTGATATAACAACGAACAAATAAGTAAATAAAGTCCAAGCGAGTTACAAAGTATTTTAATAAATTAACTGCAACTTGTAAATAACATTTAACATGAAAACCCCACCTTTTCATTACATTTTTTCAACTTTAATTTACAACTTTTAACATGAAACCGAATTAATTACAAACCTAACAAACTAACTTATTCGTGCAGGTTAACACTGGCGTTTTAATTATAAAGTTATTTGCAAAGCTTAACCAAATAAGCTCTCCCAACTGAATGTTTTTTAAAGGATAGTTGATGTTACCCCTTTTTAAGTTGATTTCGCCAGAATTAGCACCAGAGTTTATGTATGGTATGTGTCTCTCTGTAATGGATAAATGATCTCTGAAAGGATCTCAATTTGGCAATTCCCTATTGCACCTGTCCGAAATTGTTTATGCTGCCATCTATTTCGCATTTCTCTCACATCTGCGAGTGTAAACCGAAAGCAGGAACAGGAACAGGGACAGGGACAGGAAGGAGGAACAGTTCCAGGACCAGGACCAGGAGCTTCGCCAATTGCTCATTTGTAATTTATGGCACCTGAGCTCAGTTTAGGGCCCGCTTGGGGGACTGCAGCTTGGCTGGGTGGGTTACTCGGCGATGGCCACTGAAGCTGCTGCGGTGGCTGCGGTTCCAGCGAGCAACTTGCCACCCCGCACTTTGTATGTAAATACGCAACTTTTATTAAAAAATTTTTTTTTATGTTGTTACATGCGCTATTTGCCAACGAGAGTGTGTGTGGGCGTTGGGGGGTGGGTTTCCTTTTTTATTTTGTGGCCAGCATAAAAAGCAATTTCAAGTGAAGTGTTTGGCCTGCCAGCCCAACGGCTCTGGAGCAACAGTTTCAATTAAGTGTTTAACGTCATTTTATTGCTCCGACATTTGATAGCTAAATTTGCTCCAACCACACACACACACACACATGGCAGGCACAAAGGATCCCGGCCTATAAATCAATATGTGTTTATCCACTTCCACATTCCCCATCGAGTCGCAGGACCATCCACTTTAGCAGCTGTATTTGTGTTTGTATTTGTTTAGGCACTCATGGATTATTAGCGCATTAGTTGGCTAATACATCGCCATTTGGCTGGTGCCAGGATCGGGTGGAGGAGGAGCAGCAGGAGCACCGCCCACATAAATCACTCCCTCTGCCTGGTGATGGATCATAAAGAGGGGCATGGGAATAGGTGCCTGCTTGAGTTGGGGCATAAATTAAGAGCAAATACTCGTTAATCAAATGAATGCTGATGCCACCACCCTATCCGCAGCCAATCCTTGGGCCAAAGCCAGCACAACCCGCTCAAATGGCCATCCATCTGTCGGTCTGTCGACCATCCATCTGTCTGTCGGTATATCTATCCATCTGTCTGATTGTCTGAATGTCTGCCTAGCTGACGCTTCCTGTTTCCATCTTTCTGGCCCTGCGGCCAAGGAATGCACTTGAATACGTTTAGATTGACGTTCAGATACAGCTGTTTGGCTATTCTGACACCCCTTCTGGGGGTGTCTTTAATGGCCATGTCCGAGTCCTAGGCTCTTGAATTTACAACTCATCCCACAAAACCAAACAACTTAATCATCGGAACATGTTTTCAGTAGCTTAAAGTATCAAATAACCTTTGGGAAATTGTTATCTTTTCAAGGTTCTTCTGGGTAATAAATTGATGGTTATGATTTTTATGTGAAAAATATACTAGAGTTTATATTGGATATAAGATTATTATAGATATTTCAACAGCTGCCTAAAATGAAACAATGTTGTGTGAAATTAGAACAAGAATAAAATGTTGCTTTAATCTTAATACATGTTAAGAGGATTAAATTATTAACTGTTAAAATACTATATTAAAAGTTAATCGATATCAATCAAGGCATGAATTGTTGTCTTATTTATGTCTCCATTTCTTTTCATTACAATTTGGCGGCGATAGATCTAAATTTATTGAAATTTACTACAAGTTTCTCATAAATATAAAGAATCTTTATAATGTCTTTTAGGTCATATTTATACACTTTAAAAATAAATTCTAATGACTTATACTTTTCTAAGGAAGATATACACAAGTATATATATCCTAATAACCTTTTATTTCTTTTGTCTCTCCCTTAGGTCACCTGGCCGCCGCCGAGGAACTGTCCAACCTGATACCCGACAACTACGAAGGACCCGATCCGATTTTCGATAACTCCACAGATCGGGAAATTATCGCTGCTTTGGGCACCACCGCCCGCCTGCACTGCCGCGTCCGGCATCTGGGTGACCGGGCAGTCTCCTGGATCCGGCAACGGGACCTCCACATCCTCACCATCGGCATCATGACCTACACCAATGACCAGCGATTCTTGGCGCGCCACATCGACAACTCCGACGAGTGGGTGCTCAAGGTCGTGTCGGTGCAGCCCAGGGATGCGGGCATCTACGAGTGCCAGGTGTCCACGGAGCCCAAGATCAGCTTGGCCTACAAGCTGGTCGTTGTGAGTGAGTATCCTTGGAAAATTTGCTTTGCAAGTATAATACTTCAGCCAGACACACAAAGTTTTGTGTGCCTGCGCGCATATCCATAAATGCTTTTCAAAATGCTCAAAAAAAAGGACCCTAATTCAAGGGATAGCTGCTGACTCTATTAAAAACTCATTAAAATTGTTAATTTCTTTGGCGGAATACGAACCCCTTTCGGTGGAGTGCCCCAATTGCTGGGCTTAAGTTAAGCCAAGTTCCCGCCTCAATACTCCCTTTGAAAGCCAATCGATTGGCGGTCGTGTTAGTCCGTGTTGCCGTTGTTTACATCTCCGTTTAGATACCACCCAGCCCAAGGGTGCAAAGAGCGGGGATTACTCTGACAAATTAGTTTATCAAACAACCCCTGACCGGAGGGGAAGACAAAGTACCCCCCGATGGCAACTTGTTGACACCCCCATTAATCGACATCGACACGCTCCGTTCTCCTTTGACAGCCTCCAAGGCCCAGATCCTCGCCAACCGCGAGCTGTTCATCCAAAAAGGCAGCGACATCAATCTGACGTGCATCGCCCCGCAGGCGCCCGGCCCCTACACGCACATGTCCTGGCACAAGGACACGGAGCTGGTGAGCGACTCGGCGCGGGGCGGCATCCGGGTGGTGTCCGAGCAGCAGATGAAGACCAGCAACCTGGTGATATCGCGCGTGCTGAACACGGACTCCGGCAACTACACCTGCTCCGCGGAGAACTCGAGTGAGTCCTTTGGAGGAGCAAACAAAAACTTGTCCCTCTTGCAGGATTAAGTCCCTTTTAGTTGACATCAGTTGCCGTTTAAGTTGTAGTGTGAGCTGATGGCACGAACTTTGTTGAAATTCAATTAATTTCGGTCTTTATTGCATTATTTATGGAGATTCTTGAGTGTTTATATATTGATATTTACGGAATCCGGCATGGAAAAATATTTAATACAAAAATAATTGAATGAATACTCATTTAATATGCATTAAATATGCAGTCTATATAAGCTGATTGTATTGAATATTTTAATAAGATATTCTTAGCTTTATTGTGTTAAATTGAATTTAATAAATATAATATTTTTTGGTATATATATTTTAATAATAACAAGGAAGGAAGCTGTTTTTTAAGCTTCTGATTAAAATCATAAATATCAAAATTGAATCGCGCCTTAATCTCGAATTTTCTTTTATCTTAATTGCTTCAAAATAATGAATGTCAACATAATATAACTAAATCTTTAGTTATTGCAACTTATACACCTCTTTTACTTCTTTGTTTCTCATTTATTAATTATTAACAATAATAACAATAAATTCTTTGACAACTCAATAATAACAAAATCTGATATAATCTTCAGTTATTACCTTTTAGATTTATTTCTTTCTTTTTTTATTTATTTATTTTCTCGCTGACAAAACCATATTAATTATAAATAATGGCTTCATTAAGACATCATAAGTATATTTATTGCTTAATTGCTGACTACTTAATAATTTCTCTCGCGCTCTTAAATTACAACATAATAATAAAATGTTTAATAATTTTCCCCGAGTGTTCGAGACAACCACTAAACCTCCTTCTATATCCCCCAACATCTGCTCGCAACAGATTCTGACAGCGTCTTTGTGCATATCATTAAGAGTGAGCAGCACGCGGCCATGCAGCACGAGCTGGGAGCCAGGCTGGAGCTGCCACCGTTGCCACTGCTGCTCTTGGCGGCCCTCCTGGTCCTCCTCGCCTCCCCAGCAACCCCATCTCCGCCGGCAGCAGCTCTTGCAGCAGCGCCCCTTTAAGCCGGCCCCAAGTCGAGCGGCAACTTATGTTCGATGTCTGGAGCCCGGGAGCCGGGTAAGTCGGTGATTTTTAATGCCGTCATCAGTTCAGGAGTCGTAGTCATCATCTCGTTACAGGACACGCCCTCTAGGAGATTAGATGACTGGCTGACTGGATGGGAGGATGAAGAATGGGAGGCTGAAGGATGCAGGTTGGGAGGATGGAGGCTCTAGGCTAACGACGTCGATGTCGCGTTGTCTTGTAAATATGTAAATCGAGTTTTTGTTTATGTTTGTGTTTGTGGCTCAGTCTCTAAGTATTTTTATACGTAATTAAGTAAATAGGTCGAGAGTCTATGCTCTTATGCTAAGTATATATACACATAAGTAGCATATACATATGGCCGATCGCATATACCTAGAGATACCAGAAGCGAGCAATCGAATCGAATCGAATCCGTAACGAATGTAAATAAATGTTTAATCTTAATAATCGAGCGGCGATATCTAGATTAATTATGACGAATCGCCTGCCGCATCGCGTATACGCAATTTCATTTTGCCGCCCCATGATTGATGGCGATACGAGTGGGACCTCATCCCCGCCCTCGATTACTATATCTGGGCGAGGGCTTTGACATCCTGCGACCCGGATTATGGTCCTTAATTGCGGGGGTGGGGCTGAGTTTCGAACAGTAATTGAAAAACGATAAGGTCAGGACGGGTCATTGAAGGTTCCATGTATAGCGCAAGGCTTCGTGGCGCACATCAAAGGAAAAACACTTTCGATTTTCCCGGCGAAGGAATGGAGGGAAAAGGAAGTAAAGACAGGTAAGGTGCGTCGACAGGTGTGCCTGGGGCAGGGTAATTGAAACATTTGAAGCGTGCGTAATTCACACTCCTCGACGGCAATTACAGTTGGAGTTTCTTGGACAAAGTTTTCGGAGCTCACGATGATAGCTGCTGGGATAAGGATAAGTACCCGCCGAATGCAGGGCGACAGTTCCGGCTTCCAGCTTCAAAGGCGCACAATGAGTAATGGCAGTGAGAGGACGCGCTAGGATGCGCAAGGATGGCTGGAGCAAGGCATAACGCATCTCCTTACTGCCAAGTGTTCCCTGAATTTTGCATAAGGTGGTGGTAATTGAAATAAAAGACGTTCCCAGCCATCTAATGGGTCCGCACGCAACAACTCCCAGCTCCTTGTTCCCATTTCCCTTTCCCTTGTATCCCTGGAACACAACCGCAAACCCCTTGCGGAGCTCAGAGTCCAAAGGAAACCCACCAAAGTAGGCGAGCATCCATCACAATCTGGCATAAGGAGAGGGTTGCCGGTACGGTACGGGGTACTTGGGACTTGGCATGTCCTGGTGCCCGCTTTTTCACCCGTTGCCTCTCCAACCCCCCGGCATTTCGCAAATCTTTGGGGAATCTTACGCATCTGAAACACGCGCTGCCTGACAGCCGCAGTCACAGTGGCCCGAGTCCGGGCTCCGGAACATAACCCCTTGGAAGGACGCTTCTCGGGTTCAGGCTCAATGAATTGCAAGTGCCGAGGGTCCGGTTGTTGGCCAAGGCATCCCGATCCTTTGGCTGGCTGTTGCTGCTGTTGTTGCTGTTGCTTCACCTTCACTCATAAATTGTACAACGAGAAATAAATCAAACCCAGCCTCGACTCGGTCGGTGCGATGTTGCTGGTGCTGCCTGAGACGCTGTCAGTAACAAATCATGCTCAGGGCTACAGCTATAGCCCAGTAGGAGCCGGAGCCTCATAGTCCTTGCTGTAGTCCTTGCAGGAGCCATAGCCGTAGCCTTTGGCGTTGCCTTAACCGGAGCCATTGCTTGCGGACTTGTTTACGGGCTTAATACGCAGCGCCAGACAGGGATAAGGGCAAGCATAGCGACTAAGAGATGCCCATTATGGTGTTTTGTTTTATTTTAAATGAGATTATATTTGGTTAAATAATTTTAAAGGGTAAGTAAGTAATTATAACTACCTTAAAAGCTATAAATGAATAAGAAATTCGATGTGAATGAATATCAATCTTCCGAAATAAATACTTTTGGTTTAAAAACAACTCGTACAAAAATGTGGTTTTGATTTTAGTTCTGCTTCCAAGATAAAAAATTGTGGTAATATCGAAAACTGGGGAATATAATGAGCTTAAACTAAGCTTTAATTTGACATATTTATGATGACCAAATAATTAAAAGTTACACTACAAGTTACACCCTCTTTATAGCCTTTGGTTGTCCTTTGTTTCGCTGTATTTAATTTAATAACTGCCTTGACTTATCTTAAATGATTTCTAATTAAATTAATACAAACTACTATAAATAGCATACAACTCCAAACAACTAACAATAGTTTCACAACAAGAAAAACCCTTTCTCCTCTGCCCATTGTTATTATCCTCAATTTACATAAGAGTAGCCTTCCAGGCTTAATCAAGCAATGCTCCTGCACAGCAGTCTAAGCAAAAAACCATTGATCAATTCTAATTAATTAAAATTGCTAAGGCTGTAAACAGAATCACCTCTGGCAGCGGCAAACAAGGGCTGAAAACAAACACACCGCCGTCGCCTCACACTGCGAGGTAGCAGGTGGGAAAAAGTGCGTATACGTACTGTGGGCTTCTTCGCCATCGAAACTGTGTGTGTGCGTCATCACCAACAGCAGCAGCAGCGGCAGCAGCAGAGACAGAAAAGGGCGTATGGCAAGGGGTATTCCAAGGGGGGAGAGAGCATCAACAGCAGACTCGGAACCAGAATCAGCGGCAGGCAGGAAGTGCGGAAGTGCTGGCTGTGCGAACACGACGACTACAGCGACTACAGCGACAACAAGGACAGACGAAGGACTAAGGATCAGGAGCTGGGACAGAGAAACTACGGGGCGTAGACGCGCCGGAAAACATTTAATTACTAATGAGTTTTTCGTGCTGCTGCAGGTCGTGAGGGAAAGCGCTTTAAAAAAAATGCGCGACGAAAAGTGGCGCTGAACTAGGGATTTTTAATTTGCTAATTAGCCCGAAATGGCATCAGATTTGATTGATTGGCGGAGGCGGAGTGTGGAAGAAACAACAATCAATTATTTAGCCAGCATTTAGCAATTGATTATCAGGTATTAGGCCCTGACAGGCAACATTGGCCGGAGGAGTTGATACTCCTCCTTGAGCTCTTCATCCGGCCTGTCTGGCTTGCATAACTTATGACGACACACACATGGAACTTTTTTGGCCAAAAACAATGACATCTTTCGACAGTATTTAAAAGGCCTTAGTCATCGTTAGTCCTTCCTTCCTTTCCCCTCTTTCCCGCTGGGACTAAACAAGGCGAAAAAGTTTCTCTCCGATATTATTATCGGGGCATAACTCTGTCGGTCATAAATCAAATTAGATGCTCGCTGACACTTGGAAACACATAAGAAATGCAAAAGATTCTATTAAATATACAGTCGATGTATAGAGATATACAGATATAGAGATAAAGATACGGCAAAAGTGGGGCAGCAAACCGAATTGAATTGTCAAATACCCAGTACCTTGCGGCAGCAGCCGGAGACTGGAACAGCTCAATATACCCCTTCGGCTGGTGGGTATGCCCGGCGAGGGTATGGCTCGGGGCCTAAGAAAACATTTATCATGCGATTTAAGTTGGCCACGACTTTTGCACAAGAGAGATTTAAGTGATTTGCTGACTGGCTTTAAAATCAAAGTGCGGATAATGAATGGCCTGGGCCAGCACAAACCCCTCCTCCTGGTTGGGACCCGGCTCCATCCTGGCCCAGACACTATTTGCTCTCGCCCGCCCAAATGTTTGTTTTGGGCTCAATTTAAGTTTTCTGGCAGCGTTAGTAGTGGCAGTGTGGCAGTGCACAAAAGTGCAAAGTGCAAAGTGGCAGGCATTTTGCAGCAATTTTCCACAGAATGGATTCGAATCGCATGGCCGTGGGCTGTCATTTGCTCGCATGCGACACGCGATTGTTCCCGCTAACTGCTTTTCGGGGCTCTGGCTGCAGCTCCGGCTCCTCCGATTCGGCTCTGGTTGGATCCGGAGCTGGTGTCGGACCATGTAGTTTAATCTGCAAACAACATCGTTTGATCCATATCATCAAAGGCGTAGGGACACCGAGTGGAGCTGGGCGTGTAACTGACTGACTGACTGACAAAGCGAGGCCAAAGAGCGGCAGCTAGTGCACGGCGTAGCACTCGCTCTGGTCTTGTACAATTGCCCCCCGGCAAGAGGTTAATTTCCCCCAGGAAGCGCCCCGGCTCAATGGCCTTAGAGCTGGAATAGCGCCGGGCTAAGTAAACTCTCACATTAACACAAAGCCAATCCCGAAAACCCGGACCAAAAACCAGTTGTTAGGACGCTTTTCAGGTCGTTCGGGGGCTAAACAGACCATCAGATACCCGGTACTAGAGAGCAAGAAGCATACTTTTTTTCATTTCCTTTTACGGTGCGGCGAGTAATTAGGAAATAGGTGAATCAACAGTGCAACTGAGAAGGATTGGGAGAAACGAGGATTGATGAAAGTTTGTTGAAAGAAATGTACATGCAAAAAGAGAGGTAATAAATGTAGGAACATGAAAGTAAAACAACACGAAAGAGTAGACGTCTAAGAAAGCTGCGAATGTTTACTATTTTTGTGATTAAAATTCAAGCAGCAGTTTAAAGAACTTTTCTTTGATTGTATTATTTTACATCATATTATATATAAATTTAATAAAAGGACATGTTTTTATTTTATATATATAAAGACTAGTACCGTTTGTCCTGTGACTTCTAATCGCCATAACTAATCTACCCCTTAACGTTACGCATACCGGGTACACCAGGAAAAGGCGAATTTTGTGCGGGCCCACCTGCTTGGCAGGCCTCCAGTTGGAGGCCAGCAGCTTCTGCTCCTTTTGCTCCTTCTGCTCCTTCTGCGTCTGGCAAACCGAACAATGTGAAATTACCGCCCTGAAATATGGACACCCGCTGAGATTTTATAGCAGTCAACTTTGAATTATTAAATATGTATTTCCAGGCACGCCAAAACCAGAGACTCAATCTCCACCCAAAGCGAAGATGAGTAGGATGTGGAGTACGAACGAAGGAGCTGGCAAGAAGGACCAGCAAAAAGGAGGCGGGCAAAGTGAGTTAAATTCAATTTTAGGGGGAATACTCAAGGATATTTTATTGGTAGAAGGGAAATATTAACTATGGGGATATAGAAAATAATGTCAGCTATAAAAGGAGCTTAGCTATAAAAAAGGATGCTATAAACAGGCAGAGCTTTTCAATAGCTTTTACCCAAAGCTAAAAACAGAAAGCTTTTAAGCTCAGGATATAGCAAAGCTTTGATTTAAATATTTAGGCCTTGACTGCTAATCAAAGCTCTGCGAGCTGCATAATGAGTTCTAGTTAGACTATGACAACCAGCGCCCCCTTAGCTCCCTCGAAACTACCCGCTCATCATACCCAACCAGCCCCCTCACCCCTCGATACCCCCACGTGACTCGCTGAGAGACAAATGACAGACCATTAGGCAGTTATTGCCCCACAGACTGGCAGTCAAAGCGGCAAGCACATTAGCAGCTTCCTGTGCACAGCCTGCTAATAAATATACACCTCAACGTGCAGCCCCTAGCCCCTTGGTTCCTTTCGCCTTGCTCCTCCCTTCCACTTCCACTTCCATTTCCGCATCCTGTTCGAGACCCCGCCCAGCCGCATCTTGCATATTCATAAGCTGGGGGTAAAAATATTTTCATAAACATAAATTCTCATTTCTGTTGCATTTCCTCGATCGCCTTTTGCCTTGTTTTGCACACTTTCGGCCCTTTTATCTCTTTTTCGCCTCTGCGTAATTTCATTCGCTTGGCCTGGCCGAAAGTGCACTGCGCGAAATTGGGTGAGTGTGTCGCAGTGGCTTGTCTTGTGTGCGACTGGTGCTGCTGCTGGGGGATTTCCTTTAATTATCGGAATTACACATTGAATACGAGTTGGTTTATGCAAATATAGTGCCACCGCATGGCTGTTGCTTTCGGCTAATCTTTTTCCATTAGGTGCAGCTTGTCCGTTTGTGTGTGTTCTTGTATATTTGTGTTCGTTTGCTTTGCTTGTATGCTTGCTACCCATTTAAATTAAAATTGAATTTCCAGTATGCATACTTACAAGCGCACATTCCGCACTTGTATTTGCACAGTTGTGGCCGGAAGGATAGGGAGAAATGGTATTTTTATTTAAGTATCTCTTAATCAGTAACTGCCTCTGTCTAGAATTTTACATAATTTTCTCTTTGAAGGTAGAATTTTGTTAGATTTAGTAAAATGCATTAATAAATATTACGTATACGCAGCGTGAAGCAACGAATCTTTACTCTCTCGTCGTTTGCTCGCTGTCTCGTCGGTTTTGCTAGTTGTTTGGCTTTCGTCATCTCCTTATTTAAATTCTCGTTGCTGGTTATTCGTCCTTTTCACTCCTTAACTTTGCTGGGCATTTTGCAGCATTGAATGCTTGTTCATCTCTAGGTTATTATTGGTATAAATCTTAAGAAAAACATGTTGTCTGTATACAAATTATCAAGAAGCATAGGTTAGGCATTGTCGAAGGAAGAAACTAGACTCTCTTGTTATTTACTCGCTCCTTTCAACCTCACTCGTTGCCTTTACTGGACTCATTCACTCATCATTCTCATATATTCCTTTTTATTTACTCGCCGCAATGAAAGTTGCCTTGAGTATTCTTGTATAGCCTTTACCACACTTCCCCCAAACACATTAATTAAATACATTTCAATTAACTTCAGTTTGTATTCTTAAGAATGGAACTCGTTAAAGGTTAAATCAACAGATATGCCATATTCATGTGCCTGGTTTTCCCTATGCTTATATTTTGACCGTCGCTGTTTAAATACAAGTGTGTTCACCTCGCAGCCACCTTTTCTCCACTCTTTTGTGCAGTGCATGTAAGCTCCGGCTTGGAAGTTGTTCCAGCTCATGTTGCCTCTGTTGTTGCTGCTGCTGCCGCTGTGGCAGTCGCTCCGATTGCTGTTCTGCCACTGCGCCGCTGGCGTCGCAGTTCTCCGGCGCTTTTTCATTTGCAGCTCGGGGTTCTCCGGCTTTCAGCTTGTGCTTCTGATTCCGATGCTGCCGCTGTGGCTGCCACTGCTGCTGCTGCTGCTACTGCTACTGCTACTGCTGCCTTTCCTTCATCGTCCTGGCGTTTGTTTTCTTTTTTAAGTTTGTACAGTTTGCACGCATCGGTCCGTAAATTTATGCATTTGGCTATGCGAGCGTAATAAACAAGACCTTCAACCGACGACGGCGACGACGACGACCACGACGTCGTACTTACTGCCCGTTGTCCGCTGTGCGTTGTCCTTTAGCCTGCTTCATGTTGCTGTTGCTCCTGAAGCTGCCCCTGCCGCTGCCGCTTGTGTCGCTGCTTCGTTTGGTCACTTCCATTGCCGGCTGCCAGACTTTTATTTTTATGCGTAGATATTAAATGTGTTTCCTGGCACTTTATTTCGCCGTTGCTGCCGTTGTTGTTGCTGGCGTATTGTGCCATTTTACACCAACGCAATGCCCGGCACATTGGCGCAAATGTGCGGATATCACTTGCGAAAAAAAAGCAGCACAGGCTCGACAAAGAAAAGGCCAACATATAGCAGTACATCTAAGCCGAGATAGAGTCACATACAAAAAAAGAAAAGTGAGGGAAATCGCTTCATTCCCAAGCTCGGCGCGCATAAATAGGCAATGGCAAACGGCAATGGCAACGGCAACGGCAACGACTTGGGGAACATTTTTCGGCAGCAAGTCATGGCCGCATTTCTATGTAAAAAGTGCGCACATAAAACTTTGCCAATTTCAATAACAACATTTCATTTTCAGTTTCGCAGTTCGCAGTTTTCCCTTTATGCCAAGGCTAAAAAAGCGAGAAACACTCACTGGGGAGCTTTGCTTTGAGAGAGGCCTCGAGTTGAGAAGCTGAGAACTGGGAAGCTAGCTGGTTACCGACAACTGAACACTGAGAATTGAGAATTGAGAACTGAGAACTGAGAAGCGAGTGCCGAGAACCGAGGAAGCTCGACTTTGGCGCCAGTGTGCGTCCTGTGGCTCTTCCTCTTCCTGCTGCAACGCCACGCCCCCCGCCTGAACTGCGTTTCGCTGGCTGCCGTTTCTGCAATTTTTTTTATTTTATATATTTTTTTTTCACCCGACACCACAATGCGCGACTGCTGAAAGGAAATTCATAAAAATGTTAATTTTTCCGGCGGAAATATAATTTATGTAAAGCGCAGTGGGTAACCAAGGAGGCTGGCGGGGATCAGGAGATGATGATTCCCCGACTGCCATCGCTGTTGCAGCTGCAACTGGGCGGAGAGGGGTGGCTCAGCGGCGGTGATTGCGGTGTCGCGGATTGGGATTGCGATTGGGATTGCAGTTTAACATGCCTGAAAATACATATATCCGGTGCGAATTACAACAAAAAATTGCAAATGGATGTTGGCGAGTAAAAAAAAACGGGCTGTAACTAAAAGGGAAAACTACAGAAACAGCAACAAGCCAGCTATATGTGTCTTTTTCCCACTGCATTGCACTTTGGCTTTTCGCGCAGCAGGAGGCAGAGGCGCAGGCGGAGCTGTCGCAATTTGCATAATTCCAGTTTTTTACACTGGTCCAGAACACGCACGCCCACTGTGCATCTAATTAATGCCATAACGCCCTCATTTAGCCCATGGCCAAGCCCAAAAAAAAAAAAAAAAACGAGAAGGAAAAAGGAAAACCAAAAGGGCTAAAAAGGTAAGGCCGAAAGCTGGAACCGAATTCCAGGCCCGAATCCGAGCTCCCAGCTTGTCATGTGTTGGGGTCATTGTTAGCATTGCGGCAGCATTTTCAAGTTGCTTCCATGACCATTAATCTTGGCAAGAAGGTAATTGCTTAGCAATTACCCCCTGCAACGGGCTGAGCCACCCACCAGCCCCACTGCAGGGCTGTCATCAAAATACAGAGAGACAAAAAACCCGCCTTCAATACCAAGTGCCAAGTGGCATTCATTCATTCATTCAAAGGACTCAGCCGGCAGCTGTCCTCAAGTGTCGGAAATTAATATTATTTCGGCTGGCGGAGCGCTCATGTTTAATTAAAACATTGACTGTCCATTTTCAAGCCAAAGAATTTCTATGGCGACTGCCATTTTCCAATCTCAAAATGTTTCAATTGCGGTTTATGGAAGGCCACTGCGGACCCAACAATGGTTGCCAGTTTGGCTCAATTGATTTCTGAAACACTTAAACTTGGCTTTCTGCTGGGAATTTAATGTTGGTCTTGGATAATGTTTAAATCAGAGATTACACCTTGCTAAGCAGATATTATCTCCTGAAGAAGAGCTCATAACTTGCTATGCTTAGCCAAACCAAAGCTTTTGTTTGTCAATATATTTCCATATTTATGTGAAAACTGTGAGTAGATTTTCCTCAAAATATCAAATGTAAATATTTGATAGTTTTATAATTTATTATCCTTGTAGAAGCCTTCAGTGTCAGAACAGCATGAGCGTCGTCCAGGGAGAGTCTTTAGGGCTATTACGATGCCTCAAAAACTTTGCACTTTTCTTTTCGGTGCACTTGCAAATTCATCCTGGCCGTCCGCTGGGGCTGCTTATATCTCCGGCGTTACGGCTACCGCTCCCTCCTTCCGCCCTGCAACCTCCCCACTCCCCGAGCCCCCGGGCTCTTGTTCGGCTCTTGTGCTGTGGTTACATTTCAGCGGAAGTCCCACGCAACGCCGCCGGCAACAGCTGCACTCTCACTCGGGCCCCTGACACCCGTCCTCACTGCCCTACCAGCTCTGGTAATACCTATTAGAGGTTGGCTAAGGGGTTATTTCGATAGGTTTCTAATGTTACAAATGCCTGAAGGAGTAAGTTATTTAACAGCTTGTTAATTAAATAAGAAAATTATAATAATTAAGCAACCCTTAGGTCAGACTTTATGAGAGCTGCCATGATATGCAACTGCATTACTTTGAGTAAACATTTGAAAACTTTAAATTGTATTAATGTTGCTCCCCCCCCAAAAAACCCCCTAAAGCTGGAAACGGCTTTCGCAACAGGTACCCCAAAGTCGAGGCTCTGAACTTTGCCTTTCTTTACTTGTGTTCGCTCCTAGTGTCGTATTCTCTATGTACGACAATGTCGGTACATAACACGACCCGCGGAGGATCCACTCGCTGCCGCTCCAGCGCCCGCTCTGGCTCTGACTCCAACTCCTGCTCCGGCTCCGTTTTCCACTTCTGGCCACTAGCTCCTGATTTCACTCCCAACTGTAACCGAATGGGGATGTGGATGTGGATGTGGATGTGGATGTGGATGTGCTAGTGCAAGTGGAAGTGGATGTGGATGCGAATGTGGATGTGGCCCCGAAACGTGGCCCCGTCATGCTGCGCCTGCATTGTGTTAATGCTTTTTGTTAAGCAACAAGGAGCAGCGGCAACAATGTGCGCAGGCAGGGATGGGCCAGGAATGATGAAGGCACACTGTGCGGGGGGCATGCAAGGGACACACAGGGGGGGAAAGCTTCATTGTGCAGTTTTGCAGCGTGTGTCGCTTTTTGCAAATGTTTGCCGCACACAAACTCACACACACACAGCATATAGAACACACGCAAGCGGCGCAAAGCAGCAGCAGCAGCAGCACAGACATAGAGCAAAAAACAGCAACATCAGCAGCAGCAACAATAACAGAAACAACAACAACAACAGCAGCAGCATTAGAGCAAAGGGACCCAGGGAAGCAGAGGCAGCAGCAGGACTAAAACCAGGAGGCGAGCACTTGAAGGATACTTTAAAATTAGGAGCAGCGTAAACGAAAATGCTGCACAGCCTATGCATGCATTTGTCCTGCTTTTTTGTGTCCCGCAGCACGAAGGTGAGGCGAGTGAATGAACTCTGTGGAACCAACCGCAAAATGGACCCACAAAAGAGGGGGGAATGAACCACGACGAACTGCCGAAAATTGCACCACTTTGCTGGACCGCTCAGACGCGATTAACCCTTTAATAGGTCCTGTCATGATCCTTGTTCGCCTATAAAACGTCATACCAAAATTGCCCTAAATAAAAGCATGTTTCAGTTTGTTAAATCTATTTAAGTTGTGCTTTTAGTTTTCATTTGTTTCTTAAAAATTAAATAACTTACAAACTCAAAAGTGAATACCACTTTTTAAACTAATTTTAAACTCAATCAGTGCAAATTTTAATCAAAAACCAATTCAATCAGTTCAATAAAAATGTCTGCTACTAAATTTATGCAAAACCCCTTACTCAACATATTCAATTTCCACCACAAAAAGACCCTAAAAAGCGGCCTAGTAACTCTAATGTTTTCATGATTTATTAATATTGTTTGTGTGGTTTTATGCATGTTTTTATAATTGATTTTTATTTGACATCTTTTGCAATTTAATTTCCAATTATAATTGAGTAAAAACATTGAATATTATTGAACACAAAAGGGAAGGAAGTTGACAGTTCACAATAACCCAAAGCGTGACTTTAAAAACAAATCTCTGACGGCTGCTCCTTAATCTAGCAATCGGATTAAAACTTCAGAGGCTGGTGTTTAAGTCTTTTAGGAAACTTTTAAATGCACTAAAAATATAAATGTACATAAGTACCAAATCGCAAAACCAAGAGCGGAAGCAATTTAAAAATATATGAACCTTTAAAATCAATACCAATTCTTTGTAGTTCAATTTTTCACTTAGACATCAAGCGAAACAGAAAATTAAGAGTGATATTTTCAAGGCAGAGCCGTAAATAATTCGTCAATTAAAAGGCAACTTTAAGGACATGTTTTAACTTTCAATGAAATTTCCTTTATAATTTGGTTTGCCATGAATAATTTCGCAAATCGTTCTGGCCAATGGCTTGTACTAAAAATAGCCGCAGCTGCTTGACACCGCCCCTCTCTCTCTCTCTCCGTTAGACCGACGATTAAAGTTGGCAATTAATGCGAACGAAATAAAAAGCAAGTGTCTTTGCCGATGGCCGCAAAGATAAACCCAACAATTGTGCGCTTTTTGTTAGCACTGCGAAATGGCCGGCATTTTAGCTTTTGTTGGCAGATAGTTCCGCCGATAAAGGGGAGAGCTGCCTGAATGGGATAGCTGCCTGTATGGCTGTGTGGCTGCCACGCTCTTTGAGAACCGGCTCAAACACGACCAAACACACACACACACACACTGACTGACACACACACAGTTTGTTCAAACTTGGAACACAACTCAAACTGGCAACTCAAATAAGAATCTGCAAGGTATTTACCTATGCGCACACTAAACTCCAGCCCAGCCCCATCTCGAGCCACAAACTGGAGCTGTCCCCTTGGAAAACTTTGCCACCCATCTCTGGTCCATTGTTGTTGCTGCCCCGGCTGCTTCTGATGTTGCCGCCGCTGCGACCCAACGACAACTTGCAATTTTCCAATAAGAGCCGAGGCGAAGGTAACGCCGAAAAATTGTTCAAGCACAAACAACGCACGTTATAATATTATAAATCGGAAGGCAGCGGCAACTTACTCAAGCGATAAAGTCAGCGGGGGGTATTTGGGGGGAATCCGGGGGATTCTGGGGAGTTCTGCGGACCCATCAAGAAGTAAAACAGCTGCTCTTTGGACACAATCCTGGTTCTGCTTCTGCTTCTAACTCTGCACTTCGAGGAAAAGACGTTAGAAGTCGGTAAATATTTTTTATAAAGTTATCGAAGTACTTTGAAAGGGATAATTTATAGGTTAAAGGTTTCTTATGTGACTGAAATATTATTGATTTAATTTCTGGGAATATAGTTTAGTTGAATTGCAGAAAGAAAGCTTAGAAAGTTTTCATAGGAGTAGAGAGTGCCAAGAGAGTCATTACATTCTTTATTCTTTTTATTAATTGATAAATAAATAACGAACCTAAAGAATAGTAACAACCTTTAACTAAAGCAATATATTTTTGTATCAATTTATTTAAATAAAATACAAGATTTGAAATTAATAATTAATTATTTAGGTTTAGCGATACTCCTCATGGATTGCAGAAAATATTATTTTATTTTTATTTGTAGCGAAAGTCATTACATAAATCAATTTTGAAATGTTGCAATGTTATAAAAATGTTGACATAAAATAAATAAAATATGTGCAAGGAATGATTTATTTATTTTATTTTTATTTATGTGCAATAAATATTTTATTTGTTTATTTTATATATCTTCAATTAATGTTTATTTATGTTAACACATTAATTTTAAATTTCGATACTTTCAAAGCATTTTTCGATCATTTAAAATTTATTATATATAAGAGTATGACGCATTATTTCTGTCTATATATAATAAAGGTCTTTTCTTGACAATATACATCCCTAAACCTGTTTTCTCTCCGTGTACTCCTGCTTCTGGCCTGGCAACAAATCGTTGAAATAAATGAAGCGCACTGGGCGAAATCAGCAAAAGTTTTCCACAATTTTTCTTCACTTTTGCAGTCTGAGTTGCCGTGGCCTCTTCATACCTCCCCCCTTCATCTCCTCTCGTCGCCCAGCAAGTTTTCCTCTGCGACATTTGCGGATTTCGGGCTAACGCTTAGGCCACTCTGCCCTCTGATTGCTTCTCGCCCATTGTTGACTTACAAATTTAGGTTGCTGTGCGCCAAAAAGTTTGTTTTGAATTGTAAGTAATTTCTGATACCTCACCTCGAGATGTCCACGTGTGTGTGTGTGTGTGTCTGAGCGTTGCGTGCGGGTGTGTGCGTGCTCGTAGATTTCGTGTGAGGATTCCTTGGAAAGGAGGTTAAGTGTGTGTGCGATTCACTCAATTAAAGTTAGCGCCCCGGCATATGTTATGCTGGGATATGTGCCCACCGAAACCACCGAAATAACCACGCTCCAGTTAACCATTCTACGTCCCTCAGCCCTTAGTTCGGGGATTGCCCCCACCCCATTCCCAACAACACCCCCATCCACGAGCCGCCATTCTCAGCACTTTGTCTCATAAATTTGTGCATAACTGTCAAAAGCAATTGCCCTTAGCCTTTGCGGCAGTTTAAACTTGGATGATATATTTGTATATGGAGTAAATACGTACTACCCACACACACACTTACACACGTGCACACCATTACACCCACACAACAAGATGAGGCCTCCGAGGGGCGATCATGGAGTCGCAACAGAGGTGCTCCATGAATACTTGATGCGTGGCCGGATGACCGCAAACTAAATTTTCCCAATTTCCACGTGGTTTTTTGTTTTGTCCGGCTCTGCCCCTGCCACTGCCACATTGTTTGCTGTTTCCGTTTTTACCGAAACGAAACTTCCCGCCGCTATTTCACAAAATAGTGAATTTAATTTCCATCAATTTTTAAACGGTTTAGTCGTGCGCACACACTAAAATTGGCATAAATTGATGGAAGTTCAGTTCACTAGGCGAGAGCGAGAGAGTTGGCATATAAATTTATTATCACTCGAGAGTTCATGAGGGGGCAGCTCCAGGATTACCTTTAATATTCTATTTTAGGTACATTTTAACTGAACTCTGGGATACTGTTAGTACTTGTTAGTTTATAATCTTTGTGAATTTTTGAAATTTTAGATGGAAAAAGTAGAATAAAATAAAATTTTTAAGGTATTTGGTTCATTGATATACTGAAAGCCAAGAAGGAGTCTTTTTGACACACTAATAGTTAAGCTTATATATTAATTAGCACAGAATATAAAGAGGAATTAATTTTTATTAACTAAAATACCTCTGAATTTTAATTTTAAAACGAAGATAAATTTTTCCCTAAATTGTAAAGTCTCTTGAACTTTAGAGGAAATACCTTGAAACTTTTTTAATTTTTATTTGGTAGCTATAAAATATATCTTTATCTCTTGCAGTCTAAGCAGTCTAACTTAACAATTAAAATATTGTATAAATTCTTACAGATAAATGTAACAAATATAAAATATAATTTATCAGTATTCGTACTGTTTTTCTTACCTAATCAAATAAATCGTCCCATTTTTCCTAATAATTCTCAACTATTCAAACTCCTGCATCTCCCTTCGCAGCTAGTAATGCAAATCGGCGTATTGTGGACTGACAATAGCAGATGCCGTGACATTGTTGTCGCTCTCCGCTCGCTCTATTGTGCGGTTCCCCAGCACGAATCCTCATAGTATGACAATGGCAATGGGGCGGCGCTGGGTCCTGGCTGCAGGATGGGCTTGGCGGCGGCGGCGGAGGTGTTTGAGGTGGATGTGTGCGTGTGCCAGGGTGTCATTGTGTGGGTATGTGTGGGCCACTCAACACGCCAGTCAATTTATACTAATTGTAAGTGTCACATACATTTGTCAAAATTTAAGTTATGGGCTCCACTTCGCCCTGCGGTCCTGCGGTTGTCCTGTGGCTCTCTTCCAGGATTTTGCTGCTGTTCGTGTTCATGTCAGTGTTGCTGCTGTCGATGTCGATGCTGTTGCTGCCGATGCTACTGCTGTTGCTGTTGCTGCCATGAAAAATTGTTTATTGTAATCTGTTGTCCAAGAACAACTTGACACCCGAGAGAGGGAAGAGCCGAGAGCGGCGAGCTGAAGCTGCCACTTGAGCTTCAGCAAAAGAAATTTCCTTAAATGCTTCGCAGCTGTTCCGGCCACCAACTTCGGCCATTCGGCCACGAGAAGTGCCAAAAATTACAGTGGAAAACAAGTTCTGTAAGCTGCTTAGCTGCAAGTTGTGATTAGCACCCAGCACAGCCCCCCCACAGAAGCCCAACCCATCCTCCCGCCTGCGGCTTTCAAAGCGCGTCCTTCATTAGGGAAGCAAAAAAAAAAGCCACAGCTACCACACACCCGCTCCCCGCATCCCGATTCGAAAAAAATCACTCACTCCCGACAGGAAAAAAGCTAAGAAAATGAAATGAATTTGCGGAAAACCGAACTACACATTCACTGGGAAACAGAAACAGAGCGCAGATAGCGACTGACAGGGAGACAGGGAAAACAAATCGTCCAAATTCCTTATTGAACAAGAATTTCCCATACAGCTGCTGCCGTTGTGCTGTGTGTGTGGTAGAACAAAGGCCAAATGAAATCACAAAATATATATTAACAAATCAATAAAATATTTCGGATGCCTATCCCAACAGCATTCGTCTTGCCACACGCCATCCATACTTCGGCTGGGGATTAAAAGCATTTCCATATTAAATATTTCACAGATATTCAGATATTCGGCATTCAATCCGTTTTTAATTGAGTTCGTTTTGCCGCTTCAACTGCTACGTCATCGAATAGTTGACCAAAAAAAAAAAAGTAAATATGTTGGCAAATCAAATATGCGTCAGGTCTCTCGGTAGCCGCAAAATCGATTTGATTTGGAAAATCGAAACGAAAAACAGAGAGATGAAAACTGATCCAACTCCGTGAGGAATTGCAATGATTTTAATATTGTTTCAGCCAGGAGTCAATGCAGTTTGATTTTTTTCAAGAGATGTGATTAATCATAAAATGATTGTGGCTCTTTTTCGATTTAAAATTTTTGAGTTTTCAATTTGTTACCGAATTATAATACGCTTGCTGTTATGCAATGCGCATAAACATTTCCACAAAAATTGCACGGTAAACATTAACCCCAGCACTTAGTTTGTTTTGCAAACAAGAGTTTTTTTTTACACCTTCCGCTAAAAGCAGAATTTTGATTAATTAATTTTGTAAAATACTAGCTACCATAAAGCAGCATTTGTGGGTTCTATTCACAGCTTTTAAATACTCTTAATTTATTATATAAAATAAGCTAGCACTATTTCCTTTATATAATCCAAGTACATTTATTTTTTACTTTATTATCCAGTTTCAGCGCAAGCTTAATCCCACTTCCCGTTGTCAAAAACAGACCCTTAAAGATTATTTCATAGTTTATAAAAAACCATAACTAGATTTGCATAAATATTTCCTTTTCTGTAAATACCTCCCTTTTGAACGCCCGCTAAAACCATGGCAGATCATCTCCGCATTAATCTTCGTTGCTCTTCGCAACACTTTCAATCCTTGTCCAGCTGCAGCTACTTTTCCCTGCGGCAGAGTATAAGCTTAATATATTTTTTCTATTTATTTTCCATTTTTTCGGTTGGCGAGTGGCTGAGTGGCGGGGTGGCTGTGGCATTCGGTGGGTGAAGTGGGTTTCGGATGGCTTGTGCCCGGGCAAATTTAAATGTTTTTAGTTAAAGCGGATTAAAAGTTCGCTGCATGCCGCACATACATAACCCATGCCCCGTCGCTGAAGCAGCCACCACCCTCCCAATTCGCAGCACCGCCCCGCACGGAGGCAGCATTCAGAGCCAGAAGAGCCGGAGCCCCCCTTCGTAACCATGTGGCCTACTTTGGCCCGAGCTCTCTGGCAGCTAACCCCATGCATAATTAACGTGGCATGGCCCTGGTTGGCCTGCCACATCTCTTACACTGAACCGGCTCCAGCTCCTGGCCCTGCTCCTGCCCCGACTCCTAGGCTCCTGCTTGTGCTTCTGCTTCTGCCTCAGGCCAGTGCCTCCCACCCAAGGCCCATTCTTCATGCCGCATGAAAAGCCTGCGAGGATCTACGCACATCGAATTGAAATTTTTGGGGCTAGGAAGCTGAGAAATTGATGGCCACTGCCGAGGCGTCTATTTTATTGGCATGGCATAAATTATGACACGAGAAACTTGTAAGCCGCTGGCACACAATTTTTGATTGTCTACCCGGAGCGAGAGACGGAGAGGGAGCGAACTTTCCAAGAACAGCCATAAATTGCTGGCCTTTCAATTGAAAATTAAATAGTGCCAGGGATTATGCATCCAGCAGACAAGGACATACAATATATACACTACTGGCCCTGCAACGGGCAGACGGGGAGAGCGGGGAGAGCTATAGGGACAGCGGCAGAGACAGCGACAGGACAGCTGCCTGATTTAAAGGATATGCGCGTATAACTTGCATTTACAATTGATTTTAAAATCCCCAACAAAAGCCACTGTCAACAGTCGGCGCCGCAGGTGCACTGAGCGAAATAAAGATGACAAAATCTCAAATATAATTTCATTCAGAAGCTTATAAGACAGTGAAAAAATCATTTCCGACCCTATAAAGCATATATATTCCTGATCAGCATCAAAAGCAGAATCTTTCTAGGCATCTCCAGAGGAAAAAAAAAATTTTAATTTTTTTAATTAATTTTTTCATCAATAAAATTTTCAAAAATTCAAGAAAAAAATTAAAATTTTAAAAATTTTAATTTAATATGCAGATTTGTTAGCCTAATCAAAACTAGCACAAAAAAGCTTTCCAAGTTAAAATTAATGCATTTTTGACTTAGTTATGAACAATTTATAATAAGAGTCCATACTCCCATAATTAACAATGTATAAGGATATAAAAACATTGGCTTACCTGTTTATGTTTGTTTTAAAAAATAGGTTATAAATTAGTTTTGAATGCTAAGAGTATTTTTTATTATTAACTTAAATTATATATCATTTTTCTGATGATTCAAATAGAAGGGTAAAATTAAAATATACTATTTATTTTACAAATTAGAGTATTTTGTACTCGAATTTCAACTGCTAATTAATTCTGACGCTTTCAAGCATTTAATGAGGCAGAAAATATATAATACTTAGCATATGGTCAGTATTAAATGCTCTGTTTGGGGAGTTCTCTTGTTGTATTTTGAAATTTTCAATTAATATTAACAGATTTCAAGCATTAGCGTAGCATATATATTATTGCATACATTCTTTAAATACAAAATGAATAAGTAAACCAATTACAAATAATTAAAACTAATTTTTGAAAGCGCTCTAAGCTCTTAATTAAACAGACCAAAAGTAGATTGGATTGCCTATTAAAACACATAATAAAGAGAACACCTAAGTCATATACATATATCTGAACGACGAAAAAACCCTGTATATTTAGCTAAAAAGAAATCAGAGCGCTTCCTATTGCTTTTCTCGATTTTCCTCGCGTAATGGCGATTTTTTATAGCATTTTTCCAAGTGCGCTTCGCTGGCGGGCAGCATTGTCGCATTGTCATTTGGCAGCGTATCTCCATCTCCATCCCTTAGGACTCCGCCCACCTCCTGCCACGCCCACAGCCATGCATGCACTCACACATGACCACTTTAGCGTGCTGTAGTGTGCGTGTGTGGAGCAACGTCAGCGATAAGCAAGCGACCAAACGAACACACTCAAACCCATTCGAACACAAAGTGTGAAAGGCATCGCGGATGGGGCGGCGGGAAGCGGGAAGCGGCCAGGTTGGCTGCTAACGGTAACAGTTTTCAATAAATACTTTTGCCTACGTGTCCGTCCACTTTTCCGCTCCTCCGTCTTCCGTTTCACCGACCCTCCACAGCCCCCCACCAGCCCCTGACTATCCATGTGTGCTGAATTGCTGCTGCCGATGTGTGAGTGTGCCAGAGAGCGAGAATGAGCAATGCACAAAAGTTTTGCCTGCTCATTTCGCCTGTTGTTGGGCTGCACGAGTAATACCCTGCCAAGAGGATCAGCGATCGGATTGAGGGATTAGATAGGTTTACATATGCTTAGGTGCTCTATATAGCGATGGGTTTATAGAAAACCTGGATATAGTCAAAGGTTCTGATTAAATTGGGATATTGTGAAAGCTCTATTCGTTAACATCTGTTAAACCGGATTATTTTAAATTAATGAAACACATTAAATATATTTGAAAAGCTTTTGTTTAAAAGGAATTTCTTAACCTTCTACTCAAAAAAATTAGTTGAGTTAAATATAAATAATTGAAAGGTTTTCAATCAAATAATAAATATGTTAAATGTTAATTATTTCCGTTGACAAAGAACATGGCAATTTTTCAATTTTAATTGAGATTACTTCACAAAAACAAATGGAAGTTGGTATAATTCAAACAATGACATAAGCATACTCTTAATTATTGTATTTAAAGTGTGTACACATTTTTACAATAAATTATGGTCATTGTCCAACGAATCTACAGAAGGCATAGCTTATATTTAAAATATTTATAATGATTTTATGGCCTGCAGAACAAGGTAATATTTAAATATACAATTGTACTTTTATACTAATTTTAAATTCTATTTTTGAATCTATATTGAATTTACGATTAATTTACTATTTTGAAACAGCATTTTTAATTGTTAGCCTCCCTAAATTGTAACTCATCTATTTTGTTGTTATAATGTTACTTTAATATATAAAAAAAATCCATATCAAAGGTTGTCTATATTTATAAAAATATAAGTCAATATTTAAGTAGAACTTTCCTTTAATATATATATACATATATTTACCTCTTTGCATCTGTATTTTTATTCTCATTAAACTTCATTCAAGAACCACATAACATACATATATATCCGCAAGCAGTGACATCTTAGATGGCATTACTCGATTAAAAATCACTTAAAAACTGCATTATTCTACGACATATATATACATATCAATGGGGTCATCAACGTCGCCTTGTTGCGCTTGATTTATTTCCCTGGTACCGCCAGGACGACACAATCTTCCATGTAGATTTACTAATTGCCGGACAAGCGATTAATCCTCGACTGCTTTCAGGGCATTAAAGCTTCGATTTTGCATGGGAAATAAATCCGCCTTCCGTTTTCCGCTGTTTTTTAGTTTTCCGCTTTCCTTCATTTTTTCTTTGTACTCTTTTTTTTATGTTATACCTTTTTTTTGCCTTTTTTGACTGCTCATTTCCATGACGCGCAGTTGGCATTGTGTGGGGCGTGCAGGGGGCCTTCGTGCTCGAAGGGGCGGAGGGGCGTGGCGTGTGCTGAAAACTTTGCGCTTTGTAATTGTGTAATTATGGGAAATTAAAACTGTTGGCAAAACTTTCTGCACACGTGGGGCGGCAGCGGCGGCTGAACGAGTGCGAGTTCCTGTCCCGGGGAGGCGGCGGTAACCGGGGAAATGGGAAATTCAAGGGGGAATGGGGTGGGGGAAGCGGTGTGCATAGATAGTTTCGCTGTGTGTGGCTGCAAATCGATAAATGTTTTGCATTGCAGTTGCAACTTCAGCTGATTCGGTTGCTGATTCGGTTTCAGTTTCTGTTTCTGGTTTCTTCTGGGGTTTTCCCACCGCTTTTCACACCCGCTTCTGGCCTCCCCCTTTGGTTCGGTATTTATGCAACTGTTTTCAATGAGTGAGCGATTTATGTTAAGTACACATGTTCTCATTGGATTTTCCAAGCCACAGCGGAAGGGAGGTGGAAAATGGATACGGGCAAGGAAGGATATGGCGAACGGGCGACCGGGCGGCAGCGGGGCAGCGGCACGCACACACATAAAAGACATCTGCAGAAAATGAGTGTCGCAAACACGCAAACAGATACAAGGACGTACAAGAAGAGCCCTGGTGTGTGTGTGTGTGTGTGTGCCCCATAACAATAAAAATTTATTTTCAACTTTTTATCTTGCCCCGCAACTCTTCTGCTTCCTCTTCAGTCCTTCCTTAACGCCTGCTCCTTCCTTGCCATCTGCTTTGCTCCTCCTTCTGTTTCTGCCTGTGCCACTGCCTGTGCCTTCTGTCTCTGGCTTTGCTTCTGCTTCTGCTTCTGTTTCTGGCCATCGTTATGTGCATACGTATACGTATTATTATAACGCATACGCCTAGGTGTACCATCAGTGGAACGGTGCAGATTCGTCGGTGGTGCGCAATTTGTGTGGACCGCCCTCCCCTCCCGCCTTGGTTAACTGTTTTCAGCACACGTACGCAGCCAGTGCGTGTGTGTGAGTGCCGCGCACAGGAAGAAAAACAGGCGGCAGACAATTGAATTCGATAGAAATTTATAGCCATCCACTTGTGAAATAAAATACTTTTGAAAAGCCCAAATCAATGCCAAAGATGTAATTTAAAAAGAAAACAAATCTACGTTCGGCAAGGCGCAGCGCCGAAAGGAAAAGTTAAAGCGAAAGATAAAATACCCAGAATAATCTGATTCTGATTCTTTGGTTCCAGCAATCGATTTTACTTTTTCAACCAAATTGTTCGAATTAGTGTTTGGCTTGTTCACGACTCTTTCAATCTTATTCTGTTATCGGTCCATTTTATAGATTCAGTGGGGTTATTTATGGCCAGTTAAGAGATTTATTTAAGGCCCTGTTAATAGAAAATATCTGAGAACTCCTACAAGACCTGGCAATATCTTAATGTAAATTGAGAAATGGTTCAATCTCTGCGCATAAATTAAACCTATTTAAGCAATAAGCTCTAGGCAAACCAATTTAATCGTTCACAAATTAATAGAACCTTCGAGTACACCATCTTAAGTCCTTCGAAATTGAAGGTTCAATTGCTTCCACCTCCTTGAACCGAGCAATTTCATTGTTGGCTGCCTTTCAGGCTCAAACTGCACAAACTGCAGGTGAAAGAGGCTGGGAATTTTTTCGGTGTGCCTCTGTGTATGCTTTGCCTGCAGCCACAGGGAGCAGGGAAGGAGCAGAAGCAGCAGCAGGGCCAGGTCCAGGTCCTGGTAGCAGCAGGACTATCAAATTGTATTTGTAGCCAATACAAATGAGCATACGGCAGGCCATTTACCAAAAGGCAGCCACTCCCCCACACACACACCCACTAGCCACAGCCACAGCACTAGAGACACCACACATGCCCAGCCCAGATCCTGCCTCCGGGGTAACGATTCACCCACCCAGCCCCGGCTGGTATGCATTGGGAGCAGGAACTGCCTTATGTGTCGAATGAAATGAAGCGATTCGGGCTGCCAGTTAACCCATTAACGACGACACCTCCCACAGCCCGCCCGCCGCCAGACTTAGCCCTAGCCAGGGAACGTTCTCGCTCTCTAATGGAATAACTGTGATAATGCCCCGGTTACACACGCACACACACAAGCCCTTAGCCTGCCCGCAGGTAATATTCGGCTTTTTACACGCTCATCAGAAAATGAACTATGTGGCGGGAGCAAAATGAACTGAAGCCTAACCGAAAGTCACTAGGGGGAACTACATACATGCCGTCCCTACACGTACACACACATAGCTGAATTTCGGCTGCGGGATATAGTGCTTTTTGATTTTCCCGTTTATTGAAATGGAACCTGGAAATTGTTGCCGGTTATGACTCCAGTCGCTCTTGGATGGCGTCGTGAAAAGCCCATCAAAACCGAGTTGATGGCCACCGAAAAAGAAAATATTATCCTCATTTATGCCGGACAGCATTGAGTGATGCTTGGCGAAACAGGCTCTAAAAGTTTAGTATTTTTATTTGATTTTTAGGATTAGAAGCATAGAAAGAGAATAGAGGTTTTTAAGAACCAAAAGTTCTTTGATCATTTAACTTTCCAAGCAAAAGACTTAAATTAAAACTAAGCTTCGTACATTTACGTATACTTTTATAGAGCTACAAATTAAGTAAGCCATAAAAAAAGCATAAAGACTGGTTTATAACTTTCTTCCGGAACCACTGGAACTTTTCTTTAATGAGGTCAAAGCTCAATCAGCATGAAAGTTGGGAAATATTTCAATTTCAATCGATTTCGAACAAAGTTAAACAACATTTAATTATAGTAGGGTACAACAAAAATGAACAATTGAAGTAGTGTAAATAAGCCTGTAAATATTTAAGTGAAACGCATACGGTAAATATTAGTTGTGTGCCCCACCGCCAATTTACAAATTTTGTACCTCGTATGTATATGCAACGATTTTTCCTGATTTTTCCCGATGGGAGCAAATTTGATTGGTTGTACATTCACATATAGTACATGCAGAATTTTACAGATTCATCAGAATCCATCTATGTATATTTTACGTTTTGCATTTTACTATTTTTTCGCTTTATTTACTTCCACTATTTAAATGTGATTTCTATCTGGCTTACAAATGGGATGCTGGTTCTGCTGGCTTTCCTTTTGCATTACACAAAAGGATGTTGGCTCGAGGGTTTGCCTAATTAAATGGAGATGCCTTTTCCACACACAGCAGGGTGTTCCCAAAAGTTGTCTTATTAGTGGGAAAACCTTTTCGTGTTATGTGGGTGTTCTTTAATTATTAGTAAGTTTAGATTTTTGTGTTTAAACATCTTTTAAAAACTAAAGTCAACATAGTTTCCAATAAAGCTTTACACAAGCCTTTCGAAATAGTAAAATAATTGGATTTCTTTTCCACTCATTGATCAGAAACATAGAAAACAGAAAAAGGTATAGGCATTTCTTTCAGGAATTTCAGGAATTTATAAAGAGACTGGCAGAGGAAGGAGAAGACGGCTAGCAAAATGCTCAAACACCACTTTTCAGGAATTTCTGCCAATTCTGGGAGCAGGAAACATGCAAAGAAAGTAAGAACGGGGGCTGCTGTCAGGAGCGTTTCCTGTATGTGTGCGTAAAAACTAGTTGAATTAATCGACTGAGGCAGCGGTGAGGGGGGATCCCCGACTCCGAGTTGCTATTGTCTTGCCTTGATTGCGCCACGTGCACTTGCATATTCAACCGGAATTCGGCAGGCGGAATGCATGCTCGAGTGCGTGTCTCTCTCTCTCTAGATGCATTCGCAACTTGCCACTAGCAGCTCTTGAATAATTAACCCAATCTTGATTGTATTCGAATGGGCAATCAACTGGCATTGCATCTAATCCTGTTTGCAACGGCATTAGAGGGTTAAGTCGCTTGGCAGCTGCAAAAATTCAATTCCGAGGAGATCGGGCGACGTGGCAGTGTAGCAGCTGTCAAAGCTTTAAGCGGCAACCTTCGTTATATCCAGCATTCCACTCAATCTCTTGTTGAGTTTCCTTCTGCTCGAAAAAAAGAAAACCCCGAAACCCGCTGCCATTCCTTGCCATTTCCCGCTGCGACTTGGGTCCTCAGCTTTTTCGCTCCTATTCGTCATCACAGTCGTCATCGTCTGCAGCAGCGGCAGTGCTAGAGTTCCTGAAAATTGCTGCAATGTTGCATGTCAGCTTACAACAAGCGCACTTTTTATTGTAATGTCGTATTATAACTACGACGACTGGCTGCTCCAGTTGGAGCTCGAGGAGTGCGAGCTCGAGCTCAATGTCTCTGGAAGACATTTTGCCATTGCTCGCTAATTGGCAGCACAGCGCCGAGGGAAGAGAGGAGGCTGCCGACGGAGGACCCTTCAAATCAGCATCAAATCTGGCAGCTGACGAAATGGGTTAGACTTTAAAGATCCAACTCTGACACCGACACCGACGCCGACACCGCCAACGACCCCGACCTCAAACCCTTCACGCACATAAATTTCTTAATGGCTTTTTAGCCGCTGCCGTGTTTGGCCTATTATTATTATTATTATCGGTCCAGGCACCTGGCCATAGTCCCGGTTTGGGGCTTTATGTTCTTGGGCACTTTTCTGGCCACACGGATTTCCCGCACACCCACACACACAGGCAGACATACCGGAACATCGGATAGCTGGCCCTGTGGGCGGCGGATGGGTGGCCAATACACGTAGACAGGCTTACGCATGCCGCAATAATCCATGGCATAAACATTGGCAAATCCGTTTGCGTTTTGTACAAACATGGCTAAAACGTATTGGCAACAAAAT
Source organism: Drosophila seguyi (assembly GCA_008042675.1). NCBI lineage: Eukaryota > Metazoa > Arthropoda > Insecta > Diptera > Drosophilidae > Drosophila > Drosophila seguyi. The sequence goes on along the minus strand of VNJU01001284.1, from coordinate 37,393 downwards.
TGGTCTAAAGCCCGAGCACAATGAGCCGAGTCAACAGAAAGAGTCGGACGATTATTTTGGCACGTGGATGCGTTTGTTAGCATTAAGTCATAAAAACGTGCCACCGTAGAGTGAGCACCGCCGCTGGCAAAAAAGGGGTGAAGTGTGGGCCAGGGGGATGAATTTTAGCTTTGTGGCGCTGGGGGGAGGTAGAGGAGCAGCTAGAGAATAAACGACGATTTTTCGGTATATAGAGAGCATCGAGTATTTTCTGCAGGATTTCACACACACACACACAGTGGTGGCAGCCATAAGCAGCAGCACAAGGAGCTTCTCAAGCTGGCATTGTCAGCCTGTTTATCGTTTCAAGCCGAAAAGTCTCTCGCTCTCGATTTCTCTAGCTTCTGCACTGAGAGAAAATGGGGGAGATATTGGGGATGAATGTTTTGGATAAAACTAACTGGGAGCTTAAGGGTTTTATTATGGTTTCAGAGGGGTTTCTGGTTAGAAATTAACATATATTATGAGGAAAATTTATATAAATATCGCGCTCAAAAGCATAATGAAGTTATGGTAAAGTTTGATAAATTTAAATATTTAAATGTAACTTTTACCATAAATATAGTAAAGTAAAGTAACGTTAAATGTATAAATATTTTTGGTATTCACTATTAATTGTATTTTTTCTGGTAGTTTAAAGGTGACGAACAAAAAAAATAGTTACTTCTTGTTAATTGAAAAATAAATTACCTTCAACCCTCCCAGATATTTAAATTATTTATTTTAAGCCACAGCACTCCAATATTTCTCCCTCTGTAATACTTCTCTAGGGGTAATGGGGACGCTGGGACAGGTTAACATGGCCAGAGCAAAGCAGAGAAAGGAGCAGCTACGCCGGGGTGCTGGGTATAAGGGGGGAAGCAAGAGGATCTACACAATAGCAAACGCTTTGGGCCAATTGTAGGGACAAACTGACATTGCTTGCCAATTCACCTGCATTCCCCTCTGTCGGTCCACCTCGACTCTCTCTCCCTCTCTCTCTCCACAAGTGGCTGCTTGGCTATGCTGCTGGTAGGAGACCCCTAGAAACCTCATTGCTCCTTACACCCCTCCCCTGCGGCTGATGGTGCCTTTGTTTTGCTTTGCAAAACTCTCAGCAATTTTGTGGTTGCCTTTGTCTTGAGTCTGGTCCATTCATTGACAGCTCCTAATGCAATCTCACCTTGTGCTCGAGCACATTATAAAGTTATCCAGGATCTCTGGGGAGGGCGGGGGCGGCGAGGACGACGAGGGCTCTATCTGCAGCTTGTGGGCCAATTATCGGCTAAATATAATCGCGATATCCGATAAACCGATTGGCCCCGCAACCGCCAGTCGTAACATTTTCCACTCGATTGATCTGCTGTCAAAAACAATGTGGAAAGCCAATAGGATTATGCCCGATGCCAGAGCCGATACGGTTAACGTTAGCGTTAACTTGGCAATCCACCCTTCGCCCCGGCGCCGAGCTAAGCAAATATTTGGCTGGCAGGAAAGATGGGGGCCCATGGGGCCCCCCCTTAGCTTTGCTTTGTTTACTTACCTGCGAATATCGATAAATGTATCTATGCAAATGTGGAAGTGGATCATAAATCATCCAAAGTCGAAGACAGCAACGAATCCAAAGGCGAGCGGCGAGCAGCAGGAAGTCACTTCGACTGAGGATGAAATTGAGAAATTATCGTAAAACTTTAAGTGCTTAATTCATTTGTAATTTCTCCCAGTAAGGAAGGGAGAAGCAGCTATGGAATTGAGATTATCTGATTGTGCTGGATGAGCTTAATCCCTTGCTAACTACTGTGCCAACTTTCGGGTGCATCCTGTGCGTACTTTCCATGCAATTGGCCACAGTAATTTCACTTTGGCTTAGTCTTTCCCAACCCCCAACTCCTCCCCCTAAAACACCATTTCCGACACTTCTCGCACGCACACCCACACACACACTCACATCCGATTAGCAATTTCCATGCACTTGAGAGATTTCATTAGCCACTGCTGCCGTTGTTGTTGTTTTCACTATGCCATTGCGTGTGCTTTTCTGCTGCTGCTACTCCCATTCGTGCTTTGATTTTTCCCAACTTCCTTGGCACAGGAAAAAATTACGCTTTTCATCGATTACATTCAATGGCTCTTACGTTTCCAGTAGAATCTAATTTCAAATGAATCAATTAAGGTGTTGCCAGGAATGTTCACATGCTGTGGAGCTCTAAAAGCGCATCTTATCGGTTCTTAACATTTTGATTTTTCAAGGAAATTGTTATAGAAATCGTTTACAGAACTCCCACATGAGCTGTAATGTATTGGGGGTATTTCTAAGAAATATATTCCTAGTTATCAGGTTCTACAAATTTTATTTTAATTATATTATAAATGCAATCAATGCTCAAACCCTTTTGTTTATTTCAAAATGTATTTATCGGGTGTAAAATTAATATATTAATTATTACAAAAAATAAAATACAGCTCCAAATTTATAAAATAATAACCATATCTTATTCTGCATACCAGAATTACCTTAAATAGTATTCACAATCAGGCCAAGTATAGTAATTCGAAACATTTAAAACAGATTTAAATAGAAATTCCTTTGTGTCCCTTCAAACTGAATAAATATTTTCCAAAGTGCCTTAAAAATGTTGTGCTCCACTTTGCCTTGCTTCCTATCGCACTTGAGGAGCACTTTCCATGCATTTAAACAATTTCCCTGTTATATCCCATTTTACAAATGTTTTTTCTTCACCCACCACCTACCGCCCGCTGTGTCTTGAATTTCGCCTGTTGTTGTCAAAAATGTTGATGAAAATTTCATAAATTTATTTGCTATTTTTCTCCTAGTTTCCTGTTGATGTTGTTATTGTTGTTGTTGCCTCCCCTAACCCAAACCCCTTCCCACTTGTTGTTGTTGCACTTCATTCGTTCGTACGTTTCTGAGCCATTAACTACGCCACTCGCAAAGTAAGGGGCTTGTGGGGGGTGCTACATAAGTGTGTTCGGAGGAGAAAGCCAACTTGCACATATCGTAAAATATTTAACGCTTTTAGGAGTCCTGCACTCATGGCCAGGTACCTGCTATAAGTTGCTCAGGTCCGCTCAGTGCGTATTGTAAGTCATTTTCATCCGCTTACGAGACGGGTGGCCATTTGTCTAAGTCTTCCCACATGGCTGCCAGCATTTCATATTGAATTTTTCAATAACACAAACACACACATTGAATATGCAGAGAGAAAAATGTGTGGATTTGAATAATATTTTTTTATAACAATTTTATATTTTCTTTAGACAATTATCCATAAACCAAAACGAAATAATTTAATTGCATAGGGGAGATTTTTTTCCTAGTATCCTAAACCATTGAATTATATTAGACAACCGTACAAATTAAAATCGTTTCTATTTACATTAACATATAAGTCGGTACAGGCCAGATTGAACGAATATAACTTTTAATGCAAAATATTAAAAACAACAGTGCGTATGCGTAATTTAATTTTGGTTAATTGTGCTATAAATGCTTGATATAAAATTTTTAAAAGACGTTCGAATGAATATTTTTGACGACTATCCAGAAGCCATGCAGCGGCCAAAAATAGAATAATTGCATTATAAACTGTGCTTCCGGTCTGAGTTCAGCGCAAAAGTATGCTATGAATTGTGACTTCCGTCAATGGCCAAAAATTACGCATACGCACTTGTGTAATTAGTATTTAAAATTTAAGAAATAACTCTTGTTAACTGCTAAAAAGAATTATTTTTTAAAAGCCATAAAACCCTTTACTTTAAGTTCTTTTTACGGATTTATTAATAATTATTAAGCATGAGAATTTTTGGTTATAGGATAATCTCATAGTCGTCTTTACTTTACTTCTCACTTTACCTTATATTACGTTGTCTTTACTTGCCGTTCTTTGCGCTCATCTTCTTCATTGCTATTCTTTTCCCCGCCCTCTTTCTCCCTCTGATATCCTTTAAAATCGCTAGAAAACAATACCTGCCGAAAACCCATTATATTTACTGAATTAATTCAAGAAAATGCGAAAAATAATTACGTAAGTATTTTTAAGCCACGTGATGAAGCTGTCATGAGCATGCAGCAGCAACGTGTCAGAGAAATCTCAAGCAACCTTACTGAAACCCATAATTAAATCTTACCAAAATACTCAGAAACATCCCACAAGTTATGCAAGGCTGTTCCATGACTCCTACATGATATTCTGCAACCTCCTGTCTTTAAAATGCAGACAGCTTCCAGGAATATCGCACGTATTGATTTTTTCCCGAATCTTCACTCGTGCTTGAGCCAAATATTAATAAGTTAATGATTCGATTTACTCGGCTTATTTTTCTTTCCATGTACCCATACTTATACTCGCATCAGGTGGAGCCTCTGGAAATATCGATGTATGAATATTCTGACCTTTCCCCAATAAATTCTCGGGGCAACGCATCGAATTGGACGTGATTTTCGCTTCACGCACGCATGCCGCACCTAAACAGGGGAGTTAGTTTCATTTAGAGGGGTGGCTCAAAAGGGGGCGTGGCCCGGGGATTGCTTACGTTGTCCCATAGTCCCCATCGCACCGCACCGCTCCGCACCGAACCCCCCTGTTTTTTGGCTGTGCTGTTTTCTATGTCATGGCACGTATTTTGGATTTCTGCTACATTTGAACTTAATATTTTCCCTCTCGGTCTGGCTTCCTTTTCGGGGAAATTGTGAATGTGTGTGCCAGTGTGTGTGTGTGTGTGTGTGTAAGCTGGAAATTTGCTCGCTTTTTTGGCAACATCTCTGTTTTAGCCTGGGGAATTTCTTTGGCGTGTTAATGCCTTTTGGCTATCAATTGGCCATTATGTGCCGGGGGTTTGGGGAACCCAAAGACCTGGCTCTGCCCAGCTCCTGTGTCCCGAATTTCTCGGCTCTCTTCCGCTACATAACCATTACCAGTTTGTAATTCCGTTGTGATTTGGGATTAGGTCTTCTGGCCAGAGAGAGAGAGAGTCCAGGCGCATGAACACGCCATAAAAATATCTTGGCAAAAGGCAATTGAATAAATTGTGACCTTTACATTGATTCCACTGCCGGCGTCGCATCATCCATGGCTGCATTCCCTTCTCCCCATTCCCAATCCCACTCCCATGCCGCCAAGGGTCCCTCCACCGGTCTCTCAAGTAAATAAAAGCTGAAAAACCATTTATTTTCCTTGACTTTTGGCACCCTTTTTGCGCCCCTGTCTCCTGACCCCTGTCACGTAAGCTGCCACCGTACAGTTTTATAAGTCCATTTCGGTTGTATCTGTATCTGTATGCAGCAGCAGCTCCCCCGTGCGTTGCGATTGTGTATATAGCTGCCCGGTTATTTGCGTGGGGTGTTCGTTTGGTCTCTCGTTTTTTTGCTATTTTTAAATCGGAATATAAATACATGTTGGTTTAGCCACACACTCCTGCTAGTTGCTAGTTGGACAGCCCAGCTCCAGTTTTTGTTGAACAAACTCCGACACCATAGACTGGGCTGCCGATGAACACATGCTGAGCTGACCACAAGTCGGTCTATTAATACGCGCAAATAAGCCGCTTAATTAGTCTTTCATTTTCGGGGCACAGCGACCATGCCAGTGGTGGAGCGTAGTGGTATTGGCCATGGATTGTGGCTGCCACCGAATGTGGCCAGAAGCTGTCGGATTTGCGGGCCAACGTGGCGTATGCATAATGAAGATGATCGAAGCGATTCGGCGACGCGTTCGTTCGTTCGTTTCACCAAATCGGACGTTAATTAAATGCTGCCATAATAGGATAAAAACTTTCGCCTTCCCGTGGAGAAGGCTTCCCCACGTTTTTGTGGTCCGTTAAGCCCCGCCCCCTTAATGAGAGGCCATTTACACAGTGATAAAATTTTTTTTAACCATAACCATATCTTCATTTATTATGGAGAAACATTGTTCGTTTATTTTTAGCTTTGTTTAAACAGAAAAACATATTTTGACTCTGCTTAGGTTAGCTTCATTTACTTGTCCGTTTAGTTTAATAATTTCCATAATTTCTTTGACTATTTCTTTGGTTGAACCGAGTGCCTCCGTTCGTTCTTACTGCTTAAAAGTCTTATCAAGACCGCTTAAAACCGACCTCTAAATGTACAATTATCAAGTATGAATATTTTACACAGTAACTAGATGATGGACTACGTAGAACAATTTCGCGGCTGACAACCAGATAAAAACTTATCCATATACACTGAATAACCATCTATATATAGCCGAGGGTTACCTCCCCCATATATATCGTGCAGGGGTGTTTATGGGCGTATGATTTCGGTATAAATAAATAACAATCGAAGGCCTAAACTGTGTTTGCTTTGTATTTGTGTGTATTTCTTGTATATACAACCGGACATTTCTGCTTCTGTTAACACAAAATAAAATGTGAACTGTGAACTGTGAACTGTGTAAAGTGTTGTAAACTGTGTTCCACCGAAAGGTTGACTATAATTGCTGACTTTTGGCCCGTGTATAATGATTATTGTGTATATCCGTCCCAGTGGCAAACGAAATGAATTCCAAATTAAAACAATGACAACATACACAACTCAGTTTTTTGGATGGTTGAATGAATGGGGGCGAAGCAGCTGCTATTTATGGGTTCCTTGTTTCCATTTTTTGATAAGTAAGGGATGTATGGTATATAGTGCTGGGGGCCTGGACTCTTTCCGTTGACTGTGCTGTCTTGATTAAAAGTTCGTTTCGTTTCGTAATACTGCCCGCCTGCCTCTCCTCGGGATGTCTTATAGATAATACTCGTTTAAAGGACACACTGTATATGTACACTAGTTCGTAAGACGCTCCTCCGCGCTCATTAAATGCACCGGGGGAGGAGCGGGGCCCAGTCCCAACTAGGCCGGGACAGCGGCTTTCAGCGTTCAGCGTTCGGCGTTCGGCGTTCGGCGCTCTTCTGCATTCAGCATTAAGCACTGTTGCATCAGCTCCAGCCCCAGAGGCCACCGCCTAGCAGCCAGTTCCAGTGCCAGTGCCAGTGCCAGTTCCAGTTCCAGTTCCAGTTACCGTTGCCATAATAGTTGGAGTTGCAGTTCCAGGCGACAGCCGCCACCGTCATCGCCATCCTGGCAGCAAAGGCTAAAGGCACGGACGTGGCCGGCTGCAGGAGGCGCAGGCAGCTGGCGCTGCTGTTGCCGTGCTGCATAGCGGCCGGATGCTCCCCGTTGATGACGTGCACCACCACCGAGGCGGAGTCTGCAATGAGAGCGGGAATAAGCAAAGAAAATTGTGAAATGGGGAAATGGGAAATGGGAAATGAGTGTGGCGTGGCATGGTTGCAGAGGAGGCGGGTGGCAGGTGGAACGTGGTTGGAGAATGGAAATGCCGCAAGTCACGAATATAGTTGCATTAATTGCCCGTATGGGGGGGCACACACTCGGAAAATTCTTGCCACCAACTTTTTAATTTATGAATAGAGACGAAAGTCACATAAGTTTGAAGAACGACCTCTGAGAGTTTAAGCCGCTTTGTTTCTCTGATTTCTAAACAAATAAAGCTCCACTTTGGAAACTAAACTTTGACTAAGTTTTGTTTTAAAACAAAATAGATTGTCTTGTGTTATGTAGTCTTAATTTATAAACCTGCATTTATTAATAATTAAGGTTTTGAAACTCTTTTATATTCTGAATTTGAAAGGTTGGTTCTGGTTATTTGCAACATGAAGGTTGCACAAGGGCTTCATTGAAAATGATTAATTTACTGACTAAATAATTTAAGAAATATATAAAATAATCTATCCTTTAGCTTGTCAAAAACCATTTTTTCAGAGCTCAAAGTATATTTAATAATTTATTCTTTATGCCTCTCCTTTCTTGACATCTCACCTTACAAAACGACTAAGAATATGTTTTCCTCTATGCGTATTCCTAATTAAAACATTTTCTGACACTCAAAGTGCTCAAATTATTTTCCTTCGTAAGCAGCAACTTGCTGAAACATCCCTTGACTTAAATATTGACTAAAAGAATATTTATTTTCAAGGTAATAAATGCTCACACACGCCTTCTCAATTAAAATAATGTGTGTGTCTAAACTCGAGGCTCTTTACAATTTCAAACACACAAGGCGCACACACAGCAGGTTATTTATAAAAGGTATCAATAACTTTCTACGCCCACCAGTTAAACTTCAGCTGATGAACAATCCGTCATGTACTTATTCTCCCCCATTACAGGCGCAAAAGTTCATAAGACTTTACAGAGATTTTGCAATATTTTTAGACAATGGAAAAAGTTGCTGTAACTGACAATGTGAGTTTATTCCGTTTTTAGATAAATTAAAGTTTAAACAAGGTCCTATTTCTGGGCTTCATGTTTGTTATTTAGACAGCAATTTGCAACGCGATGCATAGCTGGTTATTTGTGGCATTCGAATTTTCCGAGTGTGTCGATGTCGATGCAGGGAAATTGACATTTGGCATGTGGCATATGGGGTGCCGATGTTGACTCACCTGAGCTGCTCGGGGAGCAGGTGTAGTTGCCCGAGTCCGCCGGCGTGGCCTTGGCGATGAGGAGCTTGCTGGTGCGCGTGGAACGCTCCGTGATGACGTTGATGCCGCCGCGCTGGCTATAATTCATGACCCGCTTGCCCTTGTACCAGTAGATGAACGACGGCGGCACCGGCGACTGCATTGCCAGGCAGGTGAGATTGATGTCGCTGCCGCTCTTGATGAAGAGCTCCGCGTTGCCCAGGATCTTGGCCCGCGACACTGCCAAGCGAAAGGTGATAAAAAGCCACACGAGGCAGGCAATTAATTAGCGCTCCGCCCAACAAATGGCCAACTAATGGGTGCTCCGTCTCCTGCTCCAGCTCCCACTTGGACTCAATACTCACCCACCACGTTGAGGCGGAAGCCCTGGCTGATCTTGGGCTCGGTGGACACCTGGCACTCGTAGGTGCCCGAGTCCCGGGGCTGGGGCGACGAGATGCGCAGCGTCCACTCGTCGGAGCCCTCGGAGTGCAGCGACTGGAAGCGCTGGTCGTTTGTGTAGGTAAGGATGCCCACCGTAAGGATGTGCAGGTCGCGCTTTCGTATCCAGGACACCTAAAGGAGGAGGATTAAATGGCCATTAAATATAGGTGAAGCAGCCCTCCCCTTCCTCCAGCACATTAGCTCGAAGGTTCATCCGGCATAAAAGTTATTTCCTTAATTTAAGGACCTTTTTTTGCACAGAAAACTCATCAGTAAATGGCCATAAATTGATTATGTTTTGGCAATTAATATTTTTTGTGAGACTATATGAGAATATCCAGATGTTGTTTTTACAAAAGAAACGAATTTTTCTGTATGGTTTTAATTAAATTCAATTCTAATTTAAAATCTATTTCAGCAAGAAAAGCAATCAATTTTATTTTTTAACCCCTTTGCTCTAAATAAAAGTGACCTACAAAAATGTGCAAAAATGAATACAAATTTAATGAAAGCCTTTACTTGCATGCACCTGTCAAAATCTTGGATGAAAAATTATTTCGTGTTTCCTTAAGGAGTGACTTGCCCTCATGAATTTTACGAAATGGTTTTTATATTCGTGTTGGGAAATATTTATGATATTTCTAGGAGGAAGGGGGGTATAATTGCAATGTGTAAATGCCACTTAAGGACCGACACAATGGAGATTAATATCTGGTAGCTTGCGGCTTTAGTTTTTCGGCTAAAAATAGTACAAACTACTGACATCCTTCATGGATCGGACAACAAGGTAGTCAACTTTTTGCACGTGGCAAGTTATGACATTTTGAAATATGTATGTATCTCCTGGGAATAAATACGAATTTTTGGCCAAAAGTTTAAGTGGCGGGAATAAAAAAGTTTTCACTTAATATTCAGTGGAGCGGCAAACTCCCAATAGCAAATCCCCAAAATAATAACATAAATGCTCTTTTATATGTTCCTATAATTAGCCGGATTTTTCGCCAGCAACAAAAGCGGCGTGTTCGGGGGCTTAAAAGGATTCCTGCCTCCGGGTCTGTGTCTGCTCCTTGTGCTTCACCTGAAGGATGCCTAGGATGCCTTGGCCAAATACGGAGCAAATTGAGCAACTTTAAATGGTTGCCCAAAGTTTTCCCATTTGTGGGCGTGGCAGCATGAGGCGGGGCAGCGGGGAAACTAGAAATTCATTAATTGCCTGTTTCGGCTTTGTCTGGACTCTAATTTATGGCTGCAATTGGGTTACTTAGTGCGGCTCAGTCCCGGAGTAGTTTTATGTACTATATAGCTATATAGCAATATATATATATATACAGATATGTATAGTAGTAGAAGTTGCTTATGCCAGTAGAGAAATGAGCGAAACGAAGCTCTCGCTTTGTGCCAGGCTTAATTTGCTCAGTTGTTTGGGTTCAATTAATTATGGATTAGCGCCTGGCCGTGCACAGCCGTGCACATAAAGAGCCCGCTTGATTTATATTTAAATTAATATTCATTCATTAACCATCCGTTCACTAATTTTCAATATTCAATTAAAATTAATTGCATTTCTCCCCAGAGCGAATAAGTTCAAGGCAAGGCCTTCGGTTAATGCACAGAAAGCGTATAAAAAGTGAAACCAACCAATTAACACGTTCACTAAGTGAATTTTTCACATTTAATACTCCATATAGCACGCAATGACTGATAAATGCAAACAAAAAACTACAAGAAATAGAAAAAAACTGAGTTGTTAATACGGAAAATAATTGTATTTAGATAGCAAGATACATATTAATTAAAAGAAGAAAAAATCGACATAAACGATTGGCTTTTTAAATGTTAGCTTAGATGATTAATCAGGGGGAAAAATAAATATGGTTTTTATACTTTGTAAAAAGATGTAAAAATGATTGATTGATGACTAAATGTTTTGCTATAAATTAAGTTTTTTAATTGATAGAGATATTTTGAATAGTTGAGGAACTAATTATGTAATCAAAAAGAAAAACTATTCATTAGGAAAAAAATTTTGTGTTACCAAATTAAAGTAAAACATTAAACATATAATAAACATTAATATAAAAATTACCTAACTTTTTTCTCTTCTAAAATCTAAATTCTATGTTCACTTATACATAAATTAAATATATTTTTGAAAATGTATAACCAAAATGAACACGATTTAAATTCATTTTAAGATCTTAAAGCTAATCAAGGTCCTTTCATTTTATTAATTAATGAACATTCAAAGAATATCTTTATTTATTATTTGTGGCATGTAATTCCTTAGGTTTTCCCCAACTCTGTGTTTTTTTTAATCAACAATTTAAAGTTCTTTTTAGTATAACCAAGTTTCTTGCTCAAACGATGTCACTAAGAACAAAATGCCTCTGAACTAGTTTACTTCACTTGAACTAAATTTTGCCAAAGTGATTAAGCTTCGTTTAGTTTTCCTTTTCGTTGACATTTTCCTTTGAGGCTGCCACACACACACGAAGCATGCGAAACGAAATGCGAAAAATCCCATTTAGAGGAAAATTTTCATGTCGTGCATATATTGCGACAATCAATTAGCACGGAACTCGGTGGCAGAGTGGGTGTCGTGCCACAGAGACTCTGAGTGACTTCAAAATGGGATCTCGAATTGGGATTCGTGCAGTTGGGAGCAAGGAGCGAGTGGCAAAGACTACAGAGCGAACTGAGAATGCAACGTGCTGGAGACACCGCCAATTAGCCGCATATAACGGGAGACAATGCCCAGGCTGGAGGATTAGGGCAGAGTTCAGTTCCGCTCCAAGCTCCAGCACGGTTACAGCACGGCGTTAATTACTCAATTCCACTGACTTGCTGAAAGTTGGGCGGGCGAACGAGCGTTGCTGACATCGTTGTCAGGCGGGGGGGTGGGACTCGACTCGACTCGAGACTCCGCTCGGAGGGGGGGCCAGGGGGCGGACACGGACAACGTAAAATTTATTACACCGCATAATTGCACAGCCACAGAGCGCCTGGCCGGGACAAAAGGTCGGCGAGGTGGCGGGGACTCGGCCTGGACATGACATGGTCATGGATTGGGACCAGGACAGGGACAGGGACTGGGACTGGGGACTGAGACAGGTGGCGGAGGTGCGGGCAGGGGGTCCTGTGTGTTGTTGCATTGCTAACAAATCGCTGGAAGCGGAAGCGAAGCCGTGTTACAAATGTGCAAACCAGAGCGAGCCAAACACACAAAGGCGGGCGGTGGGCAGGGGGCGCATTCCGGGGGGCATTGGGGCAACCATCCAACCACCAACTTTATGGCGTAATCTTTTAAAAGTAATCTACAAATCTGCCACACGACCGCCGCAGGTCGTTTGTTTTGCCTTATGCCTTATGCGAATATAATGCCGGACCCGGGCCCGGCCAGCCCCTCTCTCTCCGCGGGCATATTAATTGCTGGCGACCCGACCCCACTTACCGCTCGATCGCCCAGATTCCGGACGCGGCAGTGCAGCAGGGCTGCCTGGCCCACGGTTGCGGTGACCTCGCGCCTCGAGGAGTTGTCGAAGTACGGCTGCGAGTAGGGCGTCTCCCAGTAATGCGGCGGCACCTCGCCGCCAACCAGGCCGCAATCTGTGAACAAACAGAAGATGCATTCTCGCATTAAGTCCGGTCACTTGCAGAAAATATCTCACAACATTTATTAATTAATTAAGTATTAATTGGGTAAGTTAAATATTTATTAAAAAGTCCTGACAAAAAAAGATTGCCCTTTTATTGGTAGTAAAAATGTAATCCTTACAAATTGATTGACATTTTGACAGTATTATTTAAAACATATTATTTAAAGGAAGTTGTTTCTGTCACCTTGTCACTCATATCTTATTCGCTATTAAATTATTTAATATATTCAGAATATGCAGAATTAACTTTTTAAAAATATATTTATATGCTTATATGTCGCAAGCGTTTTTTGTAAATTCAATTTCAATGGCAGCTTAAAAAGTTATAGAAACATTTAAATATATATTTAAACAATAAAGGTCTCCTTTAAACACTTATTTAATGATACTTTCGTTTTTTGTAATTAATTAATGTAAGCCTGTTAATTTTGAAGTAAGCCTCTTAAGCGGATTTTTCACTTCAATAGAGACAAAATTATTTAAATATTTATTTTTATTAAAAGTTCTTCTTCAGTGTTCATGACATGTGTTAAACATTAATAGTTGCCATATTAAAGAGCCTAAAAATGAAGGCTACATAATTGCACATAATTAATAAAGTAATAGTTTTACTGGTTCATATAAATACATAATTAGAAAATAATATTTAAAATGAATATTAAGACAATTATTAATATTTATTAATATTTATTATTAATATTTAATATTAATATGCTTTTTGTAATTTTTTGTTATTGTTTATTGTCAATCATTACCATATAAATCTAACAAATATCTTCATATATTAAAGCATCCACTCAACCCCTATCCTCTTTTTTAATCCAATTACAACATAAAAATCAACCTTGATATACATTTATTTCTCTCTGTGCAGACCACAGACACGGCATAAAAAAAAGGGCAAACTCACCGAGGTGCAGGAACAGCCACAGCGGCACCAGGCAAATCGCTTTCAACGCTCTCGGGCAGTCCGTTGTCCACATGGTTTATGCTCTCCACTCGGACTGCTGCTACGACTTCTGGCTACAGCTACTGCTGCTGGTGCTCTGGCTGGCACGGCGGAGTCCTCCGCTTCTCCGGCTCGCTGCTGTGCTTGCTCCGTTTACGGTTTAAGGTTTAATAATAATCTGCAAAGGAGGAAATATTATTACCAGCGCGCTTTTTTTATGGGGCCAACAACGAAGGACGACCAGCCTGGAAATGAGACAGGGGAATGGGAAAGTAATTTGCCGGGCAAATGATGGAAGCGAGCCTGATCCAGGATATGGGGAGGGGAGAAAGTCCTGCCGGGCGCCCCAGCCAATATGTTTCCTTTTTCGCCAGCAGCCGGCAAATTGCCATGCCCATCGCAGGCAATTGTTTAATACAGTGCGTTTCATTGCCCTCAGATGGTTAAAAGATTGAATAATAACGATAAACATAAAAAGAGACATAATGAAACGTAGGAATTGGCAATGGGGCTTCGAAGTATTCTAATAATATTACGTAAATAAAGTTTTATTTTAAGGGAATATTGATTAAATATTAATTACAGAATTGAATTGAAATTAAAATTCAAAAACGTAATTAAAAAATATAGGTTAACTTAAAGATGGCTTAAAATATCGATATATCGGTAATATATCGATGTTTCATGTAAAATTCGGTTCATAAATCGATATTTAAATCGATATTTTGATAATTAATAATAATAATAATAATAATTTGATAATTCAAATTTCTGTGTATACAAGTTTACGATATTTTCGATTTGCTAGTTAGCGACTTTTTACCCAAAACGATTCATTCCCAATAATGTTACATTAATTTTCTCAATTGTGAACATAATTGGCAACAAAATTGGCCTGTTTATTGCAAAAATTAAAGCATTATTTTGGCACTCCAATTAAATTAATATTGTATGCCGATTGAGCGCGGGTGAATGAATTATCGGAAGAATTAGTTTTATAATTGGGTCAGCAGCAATCGACAAATTCGGTGTGCCAACTGTGCCAAGAATAAATTATAGATAAATCGGCCACCCAACGGATTCTGTTGAATTCTCTGTATTATTCTGTTCAATCTCGTATACATTTCAACGATTAAACATTATTTATTGATTGACGGCGACTTGTGTGCACATACTTATGGAGCCCACTGCACCGCAATTCCAATTAACAGAACGAGGAATCGTCCCAGGGAATTCGTCTGAATGGGGGGTTAATGAGGTTAATGCCGGATGAGGTTGTTGTGCAGCCTCAACTTTCAGTTTTGCGTCGACAACTCCCCGGGTTGCCAGGCGACAAAGTGACTTAACTATGCTGCCACTGGATCTGCATTCATGGGCGACCGTAATGTTCGGGGGCTACGGGTACGAGTACGGGTACGGGGGCCCAAGCTCAAGCATATTCCGTTGCAATGCGGCTAAGGCAATTACGAGGGAGCACAAAGGATAAAGGATGATGGCACACAGGGGGGCGGGCCGGGGCACGTTGAATGGAAAAACTGAGCAAAAGTCGAAAAACTTCGTGAAGGATGAAATTAAAAAGTTTTACAAACTGAGCTCCTGGCTAAACGACCTTGTCAACTATATAGTTTTATCTGGATAAACTCGATATTCCCCTTCCGTCTTTCCTTTCTTTGGCAAATTTGTCAGTCTGCTGCCATGGTTCCCCTGAGTCTGAATCGGAGTCGGAGACGGAGACCCTCTCATTATTTATGGCTCCAACTCAGTAATCAGTCAGTTGGCGGAAGGTCGGAAGGGGGACGGCGCCTAGAACGGTCTTTCATAATCCCGGCCATTACTCAAAAATATACATTTGTTGTCAGTCCAATTAGCTGCGTGACTCCAAGGGTCAGAGCCTCGGTCCGGCGGCCGCCATTTGTTTTGGTCACTTTTGGCCTTTCAGCCATCGCGTCGGCTACTTGGTTGCCTGGTTTCTTGGTATCCGGGCCTCCGCCCGGGCTGCTCTCTGGTCCCTGGTCCCTGGTCCCTTGGTTCCCAGGAAAAAGGTTTCGCGGGCTTCATTTTTTCGCAGCTATTACAGCGGAATTATCGCCCGGCCGCCATGTCCGCCGCAGTTCCCTTTCCCTCTCGCTCTCCATGGAAATTAAACAAAAGTTTTTTTTTTGTATTTTTTTATCCGGCTAGCGAACAACATTATTCTGTTGTTCTTTTCCTAACTTTTCAGACCTGTCAAACGGAAAAGGCGGACAAAGGACGACCGCACAGTTTGTCCGGGACGGGACCCTATTTATTGTTTGTTTTTCTCGCTTGCCCTTGCCCCCGGGTCCCGTCCCCTGTGCCCTGGCGGCGCATTAAATTAAATTCCTTCACTTACGGGGTCTCCGCAATGACTTCCAAATGACACCAACGTCATCATCCCCCGAAGTCCGGCTCTTAACTCCTGCTGCGCTTTGTCCCGCGGTTGCCCCAACTACTGTTGGCTTAATCCGGAGCTTACCATGGGTATGGGATTGCGCAACGCGCAATAATTAGGCGGCATGGCGCGTCCAATCAACAGTTCTCGAAAGGTATTCAACAATACGCTCAACAATTCACCAATGACACACACACACACAGTTCGCCAATCAATGCCAGCGTACAACAGTTCACCAATCAATCCGTTCAACAATGCGGCCAGCGCTAGGTTTATTTTGGCCTGACTCCTTGTGTGCGTGGCTTAATAACGCGGATTTCGAAAATATTTCCGTTTGGCGGGGACACAGATCCACAAAGGGACGTGGACGCGGAGGCGGACGCGGACCCCGGACACCGACACGGATACGGACACGGGCACGCACACGATGACAGGCGGACTGGCGGCGAGTAGCGACAAGGACGAGGGCTTTGTATTATTATTTTCACCGATGTGTGTATGTGGATGTTACCACATTAGGTGCCAGTCAGTCAGCCAGGCCAGCCAGGACCCTATAGGTATGCACACCCGCACCAATACACAGCGGAACTCGCACCGACACACACAGGCACCGACATGGCGGCGAAGAGAGGTGGCATTTTTGTGTATCCGTCTCGGAACGTGACCAACGGTGGCTCCGTGGGATTTAGTTATTAAACGGCTTTTGGCTTGCGCCTTCACTTCATTCCTTCGTCTGTTTTCATTTTTAAATGTGGCACAATGCGCTGCGATGCTAGTAGCACTTTCTCTTTCTCTTTCTGTTTCTGGTTCTCGGGCTCGTTCTCTTTCCCCTTGTCCTTCCCAATGGCTGTGTACTCCGGCGATAAAGGAGCAGCGTTCACGGGCATCCTTGCGGCAGGATTCGCGTGCTGGAACTGATTCCGTGTCTATCTCGGCATGAGCACAGGACTTGCACTCGGACTTGGACTCGTCCTCGGACTAGCGACTCCGAAAGCATCGACTCCGAAGGCTCTCTCTCACGCAGGCGCAGGCAGGCGGCCAGAGAGCCGAAAGCCGAATGCCGAATGCCGAAAGCCGAGTGCCGAAAGGATGAGAGGATTTCCTCGAAAGCCGGAGCATATCAAATATTAATTTGCCATCCATTTGTTGCCTCTTTCTTTGCATGCCTAATGAGCAATTTTATTTTTGAGGCAAGAACGGCAAGGCAAGTCAAGTCAAGGGTTCCCGCTCGACTCGAGTCGCTTATCCCTTAGCCACAGAATGTCGGATCGCTGTCGCTCTCTCTCTCTCTCTCTCTGCGGCTGGGAACTCTCTTCTACGGCCGTCTCTTTCGCCACTATCTGGGTTATTAGCACAACCTGCCTCAATGCGAGACACACGAGACACGAGACCCTAGGCCGAAACAGAATCCGAGCGAAAATCGTGGCCAGACGAACCTAATATGCTCCATAGTCACGTACAAATGAATATTCGTAGTAGAGACGCCTTCGTTTTGGCATATTAATATAGTCTACATTTCGGGGCACGTCTCTCCCTTTCGTCGGGCGCTCGACTCCTGCTCCTGGCTCTTGCCTCCTGGCCCCTGGCCCCAAGCCCTTCTCTCGGTCGTCGTACCCGCACATGAATGATTTACGCCGGGCCATGGAAATGTGATTTTTACCGCAATATATAGGTATAGGTAATGGTATAGGAATCGGAATCGGAATCGGCAATGGCAACGACATCGGAATCCCTTTTTTGCCAAATTCCTCCTGCCCCTAGACGAGGCAGAAACAATTGAACAGACAGTTATAGGCCAATTTCAGTTTATGTACATGCGTCGCACTCGAGAGAGATGTATGTGTGTGGGGAGCGAGGGAGGAAACTGGTTAAGGGGGGTGACCAAACAGGGGAAGGGAGGTGCAACCAACACCTGTGCCTCGCCGCTTTTTGTTGCTGCTCCGGCCATGTCAAATGTTGCGTGTTATGGCCCGCAAATGTGGCTGGCGAAAGCGTGTCCTCCTCCTCCTCCCTTTTAGCCAGCCTTTATACAGCCTTTAGCCACCCTTTGTGAGGACCCCCTTCTACAGGTTCATCCTCTCCAGTGGCCACCCCCTTCCGAAAACCAGAGGCGGGCATTTCAACGCATGCCTTACGAGCTCATAAATAACAAGAAATGAAGTAAAGTTGGACAGACCGATGCTTTAATACCCTTGTGAACCCATAATGGTCATTTGGACTGATCTTTACTATATTAGCTGCAGGATATAGTGATTATTTAACGACTTTTGTACCATAAGCAGTCGGATTTAAGGGGTTTACGGAGTGGAAAGAAGATATCTTGAGTAAAAACGTAATGTAGTACTTATTTAGATTATTATAAGTAACATTTAACGAGAGGAAAATGTATCTTTACATATATCACATTCAGTAAAATTTCTAAAATATTGTAAACATTAATTTAAGTGTCGAAAACTATCGTATTTTAATGTTTTAATATCGAAGATATTTTGTTAAATATCAAAGTAGTAAATTTTACCGATCATATTGATCTGTTACATGAATAAATATCGATTTATATATACACCTTTGCATTAAAAATTTCGATAAAGTATAGACACACAGTTATTTTCTGCTATTCATAGTCTTGATCGATTTCTCGGATGACTAAAACATACCTAAACACCTTAAAGGTTAACTTATAAATAATAAATGAATCCCCAAGTGCCCTACAAACCTCTGCTCACAATTAAAATACCCCACAAGGGTATCGAAGGAACGCCTGTTCGGTCCGAGCATGATAAAGTCGAGTGTGCTTGACTGGAGAATGCCCTGTAGGCCTCGGCCTCGGTCAACAAAGCAGCAGGAGCAGCAGCAGCAGCAGCAGCAGCAACTACGCAATGCAAATGAGCAGGGCACTGAGAAAGAGACAGAGAGCGGCACTGGGAGCCGGCGAGCGACTGGGAGGGAGCAGGCCAGCCAGTGCAGCAGAGAATTGACAGACAATGGCCCTGTAATTGACACGCCACCTAGCGGCCATTACGAATGATTAAAGTTGTTATGACCCCCCGCCCCGCCTGCCATGGTGCTAGTTTGTGTTTGTGTTAGTGCGCGTGTGTGTTTGGGTTGACATTTGATTATAGAATTCCATTACCAAACAATTGAAATGGGAATACAGCGAGCGTCCAGATAGCCGGGGCGGCATCCCGCTAAGCAGTTTACAAATTCTATAATTAAGTCAGCACGCAATCGGGTCAAAGGGGACAGAGTAAAAAATATATAAGGATTTAAGCACGATAAAATCAACATTTTGTAATTTTAATTTGAATATGCAAAAGTTTTCCAGCTCACTAATTATAGGTATTGCAATTTTACGTGTTGTAAAACAACGCTTAAAACGGTATAACACTGCATTTTAAAAAGCAAGTGTGACCATGTTTACTAAAAGGAAATTATAATAAAATAATTTAATAATCTGCTTTGTAATAGAGAATACAATAAATAAATGAAATACAACAAATAAATACAAAATAAATTCCCTAGCTAATTATGGATAATTAATAATAACATTTTAATGCATTATAACACTGCATTTATATAGTGTAAGCATGATCATTTACTAGAAAAGTATTCTTAAAATGAGCATTTTCTATGCTCCTATAAAACCTAAACCTAAGATGTTGCTAAGAAACCAAAATAAATATATAATATATTAAATAAAAATGCTGTGTCATAGTATACTATCAAAATATTAAAAAACTACATCTAAAATGCATTTCACTATTAAAAATTCAATGATAACTCAACTTTTTTTTACTATTTATATTTCTTTAGTAAATTTTAAGATGTTTCAATTCTATTTAATGTAAGAAACACTTTTATTTTTAATTTTAAATCAAAAATACAAGCCCCAAACTCTCTTAAAAGGTCACACCCGCTACCTACTGGGTGTCGGGAATATATCGACTACGTGGCAATACTTAACGCTCGCTGGCCCATTCAAGAAATCAAATTAGTGGAGCAATCTATCCACCCCCTTGTATCCACACCCTCACCCGCTGCGATGTTATCTGCTCACCTTTTCGCCAGCGAATTTATTGTTGCCAATTAATTTGTTAAAATTAGTGGAGCAGGCCTTGTCGTTGCCTCTGCATTGTGGTAGTTTCAATTGCCAGCGACTACTCTGGGAGATGGGGTGGGGTTGGGTGGGGGCTACAAGGATGTGGATGTGAACGTGGACGTGAACATGGACTTCGAGGCGGTGGCGGAGGCGGAGGCTCTGTCTTCAACTGCTTATCGATAAGCGAAAGTGGGCAAGGACCCCCAGACGTCGTCGCCTCCGAAATGTATGCCACGTACACGTATTTATCCATTGCTTAGCTCGCCGACGCCATTTATTGCTCACAGCGAATGGGGACGTCGGGGCTAATGGAGGCCTCCGATGGGGGCGGGGTGCTGGGTGCCGGGGGTGTATTTGGAGGTGCGGACCGAGCCCGCTTCCGTTGCCTTGAATGAATGCTAAATTAATTTCAAATGAATACAAATGGCTTTTCGCTTTTAAGACCAGACCAGACCGAGCTGAGAAGCGCCGAGCGCAGCAATAAACTCTCCGCCCAACACGCACACACAGCCAGAAAAAGGAAATCAAGTCGAGAATTTTAAAGTTTATTTCTTTGCGCTTCAAAGCCCAAACTGAGTAGCACTTTCATATAAAGAGATTTGGCATATAAATAAAAACGTGATTTTCAATTAGTCCTTTTGGAGCAGCACTGAAAATACCCAAAAGAATCTTAAAGCCAATGAATAAATGTCTTTAAAGCGCAGTTGAATTTAAGGAAGGAAGAAACAGAAGGGGCAAGTAGATGCTTTGATTTATGATGATTATTTTATGGACATTCTTGACATATTGCATTTATTTATTTGATTTAATCATAAGTCAAAGAATAGCCTTTCAAACAGTGTATCTTTGCTTAAGTTAAAGTTGTTTTAAACAGTTTAAAGTGAAAGTAAAGTTTAAAGAAGCTTTTTGTTTGTTTTTAAGTAACTGAAGAGGGATTTAAACTAAGAAGTTTAAAGGATAAGAGACTCCTTAAATGCTGCTGAAGCTGTGCTATTAATTTGAAACTACTTCTAAACCTCTTTTACATTTTCCTTCAAGCCGAATTTATTTCTTATTCAACAACAACCTTTAAATATAAGTACCTGCATTTAACTGTTGCCATATTTTTAACACCTTTATAGGCATTTTTCCCCACCTTTAAAGCTGATTTATGTACATTTTTATCGACTTAAGAACACGCTCATAAAATTTAATATTTAGGTAAACCTACAGAGACTTTAGCTTGCCTTTTAGCACTCTATTTCCCCCAGTGCAGCACTGAGTCGTTCTGTCTGTTTTACATTTCTTGTTTCGTTGAAATAACTCTACGTCTGGGCCGGCTCCTCCTGGGGGAGTATATGCGTGTGTGTGTGGCCTCCTGGCCACCTCGAAGCCTTCAGCCCTTTTCTCCTTCAGATCCTTCTCCCAGTTCCGGAGAGAGCCAGTGTTTCGGGGCCTCGATGTCGAGTTTATCAGATGCACTGCTGGGAAATTTACAGCGCCACAGTCCGGCCCAGACAACGCGGCCGTTAATTCAATTCAACGTAAGCCTCTCCGGCGCCCATGTCCCCCCTCCTCCCCGGTATGCTCCCACCCAAAACCTGAGCCCCACCCACACCCCTGACTGGGGCTATTATCCAATAACTAGAGAACGCGGCTAATCGCGTGAATAGTTTGGGCGGCGTAATTGATGTTTACAGCAAAACACTCCCCATGCCCCGATGGGAAATTTCCATTTCGTTGACTACTTTTGGGGGCACCTGCTGGGCGGGCAGCGGCGGCTCTTTCAACGATGCCTTGATTTAATGCATTTCATTGAGCAGCTATGGCCACGCCCACCTAACAAGTGCCCCTCATGGCAGGCAAAACCCTCGTTCATTCATTTAACCCCCCGGCCAGCCGGCTTGCTAACTGGCATTTGGAAGCCCTTCGGGCCCGGCCACTTTGCATTCATTATTCAATTTGAGCCGCATTTAGATGCCAGCCTGATTAAGATCCCCATTGTGCTTGGGCCCGGCTAGGTATCTGAGTCTTGCCCACTCGATCGGGTATCCTCTATCCTCTATCCTCCTATCCACAGAGAATAGGTCAGAGTGATGCCTTCTCAGTCGTATAAATAAACGATGCGATTCCCTTTGAGACCACCGCCACCACAGCCGAACTGTCAGCGCATCTGGCAGCTGATGGAAATCGTAGAATGGAGACGGAATCTGGCGGGGAATCCGTATTGATTGACTCGCCGCGCTCTGGTTCTGGCTCCGGTTCTGGTTCTGGTTGAGCTGCAACTTCAGCTTCAGCTGAGAGCAGTGCTTAGACCACGACGATTTTGGTTTCGAATTTTCGGATGCACGACGACATTCCCGCCCCGAATGCTATTGATTAATACAATTAATGGCAACTCAAATGCAGTTGAGCGTCTCTTAAGCAAGTCCACCTGGCATGCTTAAAAGGACTCGGTTCTGGGCAAAAAGCGCTTAGAGCTTCGATTTTTCAGTTGATTTAGTCCTTCAAACACACAGCTCGTTCGTTTGCAGAAGATTTTCCTTATTATTTATTTTCCAGCAAAAGAGATTCAATGAATTTCCCAGTCGCACTTGAAGCCAGAACTCGTTTTTAGTCGATTATTTAAGTCGATGCAGCCAGTGCTTGAATGGAAGCCAAAGTTGAGAGCTCACAATAATAAACTTAATTTAAATACTTTCAAACAAACACCATTGTCGAGGTGTCGGATGAAAAATAACTTGTCTAGAAAGTTCTACCAGCAAAAAAATATGGCCAAAAGTTTATTTGTATATAAAGGATTTGGCAAAATATTCACCACAATATAGTTCAATCTCTCTTTATTTTGGCAAAAAGGCAAAATATCACGCATACGACTAGTTGGCTAGCTTAATTTCTCAGGCAGCAGCTTTAAAAGATTTTATATTTAGATGTAGTTTAAAAGATAAAAATAAAGATTAAAATGGAATATAAAATAAATGTTTAGGATTATTTGTGTTGAAGAAATTTTTAAACACTTTTTAATCTTATCTTGACTGAAGCAACTTTCAAGAATGACTTAAAATTAGGCTCAAAATTCAGAGATAAAATAAAAAAACGAAGAGCATTTCATAGGAATTTTATTGGCTTTTATCATATTTTCCACGGAAAAGTAGGCAAAACAATAATCTAATCTCTTTATTTACCATAAAGAAAAAAACAAAATATCACGTATACGACGCGTTGTGCAGCTGTAGTCTTTGGGGCAACAGCTGGAAATTTGCTTTTTTGCTACGTGCAAGAAAACAGATAAAAAGAGAGTTAAACTTGAATTTAAAGCCATTATTTACCCTTCTTAAAGCTTAAATAATTTCAAGAATTTCATAAATGTAAGCATAGGATAATTATAAATGGCTTACAAATCAATCGCAAGTATTCAATTGCCTTTAATTTTATATTTTCTAAATCGATTTAACAATCAGCATCGATGGTGGTAAATTTCAGTGAAATTTGAGGAACTACCAATTAGCGAAACCAGAATACTTTCAAGGACAAATGCTCCCCGGAATTCCTTTTATGGCAATTTAATATTCGCGGAAAAAAAATATTGACAAATCCTCCCCGCATTTTCGTGGCGATTTCCACACGATCTGAGAGCGTTAAAGGGCCTTCCCGAAGTGCTTTTGCCCTGGAAGTCTCCTCTCCCACTCCCCGCCCGGCGATAACATTTCATCTGCCCCCGGAGGACACACTGCTCCGGTCTCGCCCGGCGCCCCCCGATCCCCTTGCTGTTACATATTTATGTGTCACATGGTCAGTTAAACTTGTGCATTGCCTCTTCCGCTCGGCTGTGTGTTAGTGTGTGTGTGTGTGTGTGTGTGTGTATCTATTGATTTATGGCCGGCACACACAGTCGCCCACAGCACTGAGCCACGGATAGATGAAGGAGCGAGATAGACTGAGAGGAAAAACAAAGAAAACTGCATACGATAGACTACAACAATATTTATTTATACTCGACACAATAATTAATTACTTTTCTTCATCCGTTTGTGCAAATAGCCAAACTAACTAGGCGAACAGTACGTTTCGGGGATGCAAGGCAAGCATAATTTCGCTCACTCCTCTTTCTTTCTCACTCTGCCACTCTGTGTTAATTGGTTGTAATATATATATATATATTCCCTATAAAAGGTTTTATGTTCAGTAAGATAAGCAAAAAGTAACAGGCTTTCATGTACATTTTTAGTATCAGCTGTCATATAATAATTTATTTAAAAAAATAACATATTCCTTTTGCGATGATGATCTTTTAAGACAATTAAAGAATAGATCATTTAAGCTATAAGATAAGTAACACTGGTTTCAGGCTTATCAAAGAAAGAGCACCCGTAAGATATCATACATATCATGTAATACATATCTCCCCTTGTAAACCAACAAAAATTGTTTAAAATCTTATCACAAAAAATACTTGACAAACTTTAAAACTTCTAAATTAACTCAATTATAATCCTTATTTGGCAATATATATCTCCCAGTTCCACAGAATGATGGCATTTTACGACAAAAGAAAGATTAACGTATGGCTTTAAATTCCAGACGTCGACAGCCCATTGATCGTTGTGCGGCTCTGTGATTTATAGTTTCGACACGCACTGTATATGCAAATATAGTGGCCACTGCGGGTGCACTCGATAATCCCCTGCTTAGCCCCGCAACCGCTGCTCCTCGTCGCCACTCCGAACTCAACACCCCGGAGGGCATTTACATAGATGGTTGAGCTGGGAGTTTTTGATGGTGTTGGTGGTGGACAAAGGGGAAACGGGGGACAGGGAACTGGAACTGGACAACATTCAGCATTCAGCAGAGCATAAGCATCTGATATGCATCAAATCTAACTCGATTGCTGGGCCAAAGAATAACCAGGAAATTCTTGCGACTGGAGCTAAAGGGAAAACTTTGGTTTCTTTGTATGAGGAATCCTTCCGTCCGAAACCCTGAACCCTTCTCCACCTCCAGCTCGTCCTTCTTCTCATGCATTCACTGTCCGTTTTCCTAGTGTCCGCATGTCCGCTGGCTGATGTCCATCTCTCTCTCCATCTCCAGTCGACATTTTCCTTTCATTTTCGCAAGTGGCTCAGCTTGGCTTTTTATATTGGCATCCCGATTCAGCTGCTGGGGTTGGAACCTCTCGAAAACGGAGGCGGAGACGGGCCCGAACTCCGCTTTGGCTTTCTATACAAACAAAAACTCGTCGTTTTTGTATTTACATAAGCCTAGACACATACGTATGTATATAAATATGTGTGTATATGTTTAGTACGACGCAAGCACACATTCATGAGTCTGCTATACATATACATATATATATGTATATATATATCGCCATATAAAAAAATATGCACATGGCTGGCTGTCTCTGCTCAGTCAGTTGTTTTCATGCCCTTGCCGAGTGTATTTAAATTTTGTTTAGACGTTTGCCCAAAACCGAAACCCAGCTGAACAAGGAGGGAAAATGGAAAGAAAAACGAAAAGTTTCCCAAAAAGTTACACCAACTTTCACTCGGCGAAAGGTGTGAGGGAATGCTTAATAAAATTCAATTTACTCTACATTTTTTAATTGTTAACAAAGGGGAGACATACTTATCCTAATGAAAGGATAACAAAACCTTGTGCTTTCTGCATGTGAAAGAAATATAAAGAAATTCAAAAGGCTGTCTTTAATATGTGTATCTAAGTCCTAATAATATTTAAGACAATAAATAAGAGACAGAAAAACGTACATTGGGAGTAGCTAAACAATTTTAAAGGTTAATAATAATATCAAACTACATTTTTGAACCTAATATTTAATTTAGTTTCTTTTTTTTTACACGTGGCCTGCAATGTTCAATCCTATCTTCATACCTGGACTTTGAAAGAGATTTTCACTTTTTTTCCCATTTTATAATTTGTAAAATTAAATTAGCTTGGAAAGGGGGTTCGGAGTCGAAAGAATATAAGGGTTGAGTGCAATTTACCATATTCTAAAAACAATCCAGTTAAATAATGCACGATATGGGCTTAGAAAACTCCAACTAAAAGGGAGTTTGTTGCATTAAAATTACTTTCAAAAATCCTTGACAATTAATTATAATAAGGTCCTTTTGAAAGGGTATCCAGGTCCTCGATGTCGGCATCCTTTTTGGTCCTGTTAACTGCTGCTGTTGTTGTGGCTGTCGCTCCTGCGGCTGATGCTTGTGTCTCTTGAAGATATTTGGCTAAAGGCTTTTAGGACAGCTCAGGACTCTCGTTCGGCTGTTAGTTGCCGCTTCCAGCGAACATAAAAATGCCCTTAAAAGCAACAGAGAGACAAACGGAACGAAACGAAAGGCTGCCTGGCGCAGGACTGACTCCGGGCGGAATCTAAGGGAATAAAAAGAAAACAGGCAAATATAAAACTTATACCGAAAAGGGATTGACGGATATAAATGGTGATATGACCTAAGGTCATTTGTATAAAATTAAGTTGAACGTCATAAAAGAAAAAAACAACAACGACGAATGACAAAACTTGTCCTGGCAAAAGGAGGCGTGGCCAACACGCCCTACGGCTATTTCGGGGCTTAATCAAAAACTTCAATTCGATTTACAATAAGCTGGCCACGACAGGACAGAACAGGATAGGACAGGACAGGAAGAGGAAAACTAAAATTGCGATACTTACCCTGGTTGTGAGGGGAAAGTTTCCCATTTTTTCCGCCTTTCCTGCTTCCGCTTTGGCCTCACCATTTCCATTTCCATCTTTAATAAACATTTTTATGCCGTATGCTAATAAAGATTCAGCCCTCCCCCGTCCGAACGTAGCAGTGTCTCTCGCCGGTTTTCGGGCCCCGAAGCTATTTGCTCATTCCCAAGCACCCCCCACTCGGCCCCCCCCACACTCCTTGGCCATTCCATTCGAGCCCACTTTTAATATCCAGCCACGTATGTCATGGCAAGGAGCCATTAAACACAAAACACAACGGGAAAAGTGAAGCCTGGGGGAGGGAGGGAGTAAGGCAGCCAGGACCGCCGGAGATTCCAGGGAAAAGGGCGAAGGCAAAGCAAAGCAGCGAAAAAAAATTATGCCCCAGACGCCGCTGAATTTTAAATGAGCCTTTATGGGCTTCATTTCAGCGTGTAAATTATCTCATTTGTCAGCAATTGCGCTGTGTGCGTGTGCCCCTCTCGGTGTGTGTGTGTAGAGTGTCTACTGTAGACCTAGGCCCTGCGCCATATAGTTCCGCCCTCCCTGTCCATATGCGACATGTACTCAGCCATTTGTAAAATGATTCAATGACGTCTCCTGGCATTTAATGAGATAAAGCGCTCGCTCGCTTTCCCCCGATAAGATTGCGTGGCATGCCAAGGGCTCAAGACAACGCACGGCATGGTCCCATATCGTATTTAAATATAGATGTCGTTCATCATCCGAGTGGGTTGATTCATTAATTCGGAGCGGAGCTTAAGTTACAGCCCCTTCGCCTTGCTGGAATTACAGTAACGCGGAAGTGGCTTAGGCATAAACTTTGTTTTTCTAAGCTAATTTAAAAGGTGTGTGAAAAAAATTAAAATAAACAAAATTTTCTCTCTCAAACCTTAAGTTGTCAAGTGCCTTGTAAACTGGCGAGTATAGTGGGCTCTTGGCAAGAGCTTACAAGCTACTTACAGACTTAAATCGCTCAATTTTCTCATTTTCTTTGCGTTTTTACTCTCAAAACTTTTGCAATTCGTGAGTTCTTTAATTCTTTAAATATGTATTTTGTTTATGGTTTAGGTAAGAGATTTTAGCTTAGAGGGAGCTTAGTTTGCAGTTATAAAGGTCAGCTCTTATTGTTTTATTTTCTTTTTAAAAGTTCAAATACAATTTTCAGAGGAATATAAACATCTTGAATTTCCTACGCTGCAATTTTCCGTAAAGTCAAAACACAGTTACATTTTCCATTGATTCAAGCCGGAAAATCTTAGACCAAATCCCTTTTCCCGGCTGAGATAATCCCGATTCCAACGACTGACTTAGGACAATAAAATTCAAATTAATTCATTTATGGCATTTGACCGAGAGTTGAGCGCAGAATGGGCGGATCTGATTACCGGCTATCTGAAAGTCAAAACTTTTGGCTCGCTGGTTCGCTGGCCCGCTTGTTGCAAGTGCCCGACGACTACAACTACAGCAACGACGACGACGACGACCGCTGATTGCATGTCCCCTTGGAAAAGCTGAAAATCGTGTTTCCGCTTGCCACTCCTCCCGCCAAAAGCGAATTTAATGGCAGCTCAAGTGGCGACCAAAGCAAACTTTTTGGTTAGTTCTCTTTTTTTCCTTCTTTGTGTGTTTTATTTTTGGTGAAAAATATGAAAAGCTGTGCGCTCAGCTAAAGAAAAACAGTTTCAGGCAAGGGGTGTGAGTGTAAGGACCAGCAGGCAGCATCGCCCTCGTGCATTTGATGACGCTGCAGGTTTTCCACGTATTTGCAATCGATGATGTGTATATTCCCGAATTTTATGGGACAACCTTCGCACACTGGCTCGCCATCGTACAGTCGGGTATATAGTAAATTTGTATCCGGCGGAACACAAAGGCAAGGAAAGGGCCACGGCCGGGATCCGGAGCCAGAAGACCAGACCCAGACCCACCTTTTGACAAGAGCATAATTAAAGCATAACAGCAGCAAAAACATCAAGGGGGGCGGGGCTGGTTTTGTGGACATGGAAGGAGACGGAGACGGGAACGAGGGGGGGCATAGAGCCTCCACCTTCTCGCCGCCTCGCCGCTCACATAAAACCCACCGTGAAACCCACGGACGTACGGGGTGAAAACAGGTTGTTACTTCCTTGCAAACAAGGTTCCGTTACCGTTATGTATACGGCCACATCTACATCTGCATATATATGCACGTCGGTGTGTATTCTTGCCGGTATGTTTGTATGTGTGTGTGTACAGTTTCGGAAAAAATAATAGCACTGCAAATGAACATTTTATTATCTCACCATCGGCCGGTCCTTCACTCATACCTAATGGTTCCAGGGGGCTGGCTAACATAAATAATTAAAAACGCTGGCTTAGGACCAACAGTGCGCAGAAACTTGGTAATTACCATTTATAGCTGAATATTATATTTGGGAATTTATTTTCCAAGGGAAAAAATATTTATTACATGAATTTATAGGGGTGCTTTTTTTGGGTTTGAATATGTTTTGTAGTAAATAGAAGTATTTTCCGCATTTTTAAGAGGGTTTTTATCAATATTTGACATTTGTTGGTTTATTATAATGGACTCTACGTCTCCATATAAGTATATCCCTAAGAAGATACATTAAAATGATAAAATTAAGATGCTTAATGTTCATAAAATTTATATAAACACCCCACCATAAAAATTATAGGCCTTATGCTTACTCCTGTTCTAAAAGTCTAAGACAATTGTAAAATTAAGTTCTCATAGTTCGACTTCTATTTAGTTGACCTCACCTGTCCCGTGCGAATGTCTGTGCCCGCTGTGAGCTTGGCGTATAAAAGAAAGCACGTTATTGCCAATTTAACTTACATTGTGCATGTGTCTTTAAACAAAGATTTATGTACCCACTTGCATGCTACCCAGAACCGGAGAAACCGAAGGAACCGGAGCAACGATGAAGCCAGAACCTCGAAAAATCCAGAGACCGGGGACTCAGGACCAGGGCGAGTTTCTCATAGGGAGTTTGGGGTCAGGTGCGCTGGCAATAACTCGCTATAGATGGGTACGTGTGTGGCGCCCACTTAAATCAGCATAATGATATGCACTTATTGTTGTGGCAAATTTGTTGCGGAAGTGCTGTGCGAAAACCGCACAGGATGGGGCCAGCCAGAAATGGCCAAGATGGGGTGAGCTCACCTCAGCGGCAATCTTACTTCGTCCTCACCTCATCCCGGTGGCCGCATGTCGATGTCGATTTCTTCATTTGCCTAATACGAGTCGACGCCATCATTAATCTAAAATATGGCACACACACACGCAGCCACACGCAAAGGCAAGGCAAGGCGTGCATGTAATTATGTTGGAGGCACTGTGGGTGGGGGGGGGGGGGTGAGAATAAGGGGGCTGTTTCCCACCACAGAGACACACATTTGCGTAAGCCTTGTTAATCGTGACAAAAGCTTATTGCGGGTTATTTGGACTACTTGTTTCGCATCCGGCGTTGGCAGAACGAAAATCAACATTGCCACATACCAGTACATATGTGTACATACATACGTATACGCCATACAGGACATATGTCTCTGTGGCCGTGCCTCTGCCTATGCCTGTGCCTGTGCCTGTGTCTGTGCGCACAGAGAAACAAAAACAAAGTATTTCGTACGCAAAGCGGTTACACGCAGTCAGGATTTGATTTCATGTCCGTATGATTAAGGATTTTATGTCGGCCCAGCATTTTGCTCCAAATAAAAGGCTTACGCATTTTGTAAAGTGGTTTGTAGCATTATGCTCATTATACGAAATTCGGCTTTGTGTCATTGGCCAGGACAACAACAAGAAAATAAATTATAATAATAATTCTGTAAAAAAAAATATTCATTAAATTCGCTGAATTTTTCGTATATTTTACTGCTGATGAAGATTATTTAAAGCTTCTTTTTAAAAATCCTTTACAAAGGCTTTATGTAATAGTTCAGTTTAAGCCGGCTCAAATCCAGCAGGAAAAGTTTCAAAATCTCTGATTGTTTTATACGATTTTAAATCGATTATTAAAAATGATTTTCCTGCTTTTAAAGCAATTAAAGCAATTCAATAGTACAGGAGTATTATAACATACTCCTAACGCTTACTCAGCTATTTATTCTAGTCGTTCCGCTCTTTTATTTTTTATACATTAATCAATAATTTTGTCTCATTTATAATTTAAGTCATAAAAGCTCTGGTATCTCATACTTGAAAAGATTTAAATATGTAGCTTTTTTCCTGTTGATGGTTATTTTATTTGTTAATAATATTTGAAATTCTATATAGCTCAACTTAAATGTTCTTGCTAAAACCTAATTCCTTAGGATTTAATATTTTAAAATGTAATATTTTTAAATATATATATTTTATATGCTCTACTTTTCTCAAATTTTTCTCTCAGTGCCGAGTTATGTGTGCGTATTGGCCTGTCGCTTGGGCCTGTCATCTAAGAGGGAAGGGTAAGCCGAGGGAGCGAAGCTCGCGTCACTTGCACACATAATAAACATTTTAAACATTATTCTCGTGTTAAGCAGCTTCTTGGATTGCTGTTGTTGTTGCCATTGCTGCTGCTGCTGCTGCTTGTGTTTCTGCCGCTGCTGCTGCTGCTACTGCTGTTCGTTTTCGGTAAAATTTACGGGTTTCAACGAATAATGGTGCATGTGGGAAATGAACGTTTTGTGTTCGCTTTTGCCTGTCATCGCAGCCACGCAGCAGAATCCACGCGCCCGCAAACACTCGCACATTCCAAAACATTCGCCACTTTATCAGCATTTTACTTTAGCCGTTATTACCAGAGATCCACTCACAGTACATTAGCACACACACCCACCCACCCATAAGCAGCACACCCACTCAGACTTACACTCGCACTTGCACACTCCTGCCTTCGGGCACGCACACTACTGCCGATGTGCTCTCACGCATGTGCGCCTCTACGAGGTTGCGACTCTCCAAGGAAATTAAAAAACAACTAAAACAAATTAACAATATAATGACAAAAGTCTTATGTGAAATGTGGTTGAGGAGCAGCATTGTGGCTGTGCCAAGGTGCAGAGCGAAGGGGGAGAGGGAGGGAAAACAGGCCCGAAAGGAAGTGAATAAAGAAACAGGAACTCCCCCACACAGGAAGAAAATTATTAATTGTTACTTCCTTTATAAATTTATTTATTATATATGCAAATATCATTCATTATTTTTTGACTGCCAGCCATTTCCTTGTATGTTTAGTTATTGAAGTCTTTTTATCAAATAAATATTATAATTGAGTATTTAACCTAAATAGATAAAATTTACCATAAATTATCATATTTTAATTAATATAATTGATATTAATTACCTTTAATAGCCTTAGCTTGTTCTCAAATAATTGTATCAAAACTTGACCCAATATCCCAGACAATATTGTTACCGTGTAGCCAAGGCCTGCAAAGGACCTGGATTAGGTCTGGCTGCTAAATGGCAAATCAAGCATTTGCACAAAATTGAATTACCTACCCGGGCATCTGAGTTTGCAGGCCCATTACCAGTAACCCAAAGCCACCACCGCTGCCATCGCCTCACCACAAACACAACCACCTCCCACCAGTGCTAGCTGCTCCGCCCCACGTTAAGTATACGCCATGGATTCGGGGCAATTGGCAAGCAAGCAAGCAAGAGCAATGCTTTTAATGATGATCGATTTGGGTAAACAATGAAATTTCCGCATTCAAATTTTATTGCCGGCAATCAGCGAGGTTTCCTGCACACACACAAACGCACAGGCAGACAGAGTGATAAACGCATATGCTAGATGGGAATTGCGCTTTAATATTAATCTATGACGCAACGCCTGTTTGCTGTTTGTCAGCTAAATTTGCTGGGAAATTGAATGATGCGTGTTGTCAGTGTGAAATTAGCATATAACATGTACATTATCGCGCTGCTGGAGTGACAGCAGCCTGGGCAAACACGACAACAACCAGTTGGCACTAATGAAATGTTTGTAACGGCCTTTTCGCTGGGAAATTTGAATTTACAGAATGTGACCAGGCCTGATACTCAGCGATCAGGTGGGCAACACTGGCAATTTGGCAACGCGACAGCGGGGCTGCCATACCGCCACTAGGTTAGCCAGCTGGCAACTCTCAGTTGTATTTACTAACAAATTACCTGTTTTTTTTGTCTTACGCCGTTCTTGCCGATCGATTAGACCATAAATAGCCGCGTGTGCTTTGATTAAGTGTGCAATTGCTAATTGCCGACCGCTAAACGGAGGTGCTTAGCGGCAGCAGCAACAACAATAACAGGAACGAAGAACAGCTGGCGGCGCGCGCACACGGAGACACATTCCAATGCACTTTCTCTGCGACGAAGAAAACCCGTCGAGCGGCTTATTTGACATCCATTTCGATATCAATACGGCGGCAATAGAGAGAAATAGCGAGAAATACAGAGAAATAGAGGCCACCGCTCGCTCGCTGGCTGTTGGGGCACCTGTAGAGCGACAACAACAAAAAGTGGATTGCCATCATCATCATCACCACAATCGTTGTCTTGGCCGTTTTTATTGGGCATTATAGCCAGGCACAGAACAAGCCACAACAGTCACATTCGGCCCGCTCTGGCGTTCGTTCGACGTTAGAACGCTTAGGAATTTGCTATTTGCATATTTTCGCAAGATATATGCAGTGTTTTGGAGCTGGGCGTGGAGCATGTTCATCGCCCTGAGTCACTCTAGCAGCTAAAAAGTGAGTATTTCTGGCATTTGTGGCCCAAATTTTCACTGATTTCGCTTTCCAGGATATGGCATCGATTGTGGAGAAAGTGCGTCGCGTTTTGGATGCCAAGGAACTGGGTGACATTACGTCGGAGCTGTGTGACTTCTCTTTGAAGGAACAGAATGCCACCGCCGAGGCCCAGGGCGTGCAGCCCTCCTCCACCTCGGATTTTGTGCCCGTTCTCGGCCAAACAGTCACCTACATTGTGGCCTGTGTTCTGATCAACGAGAACGACGAGCTGCTCATGATCGAGGAGGCTAAGCAGAGCTGTGCAGGTAAGCTTGGAGGAAGGGAGATTTGGAGCACTTAGAGCTCACCCTAACGTTGCACTCCGTTGACCAGGCAAGTGGTACTTACCCGCCGGCCGCATGGAGCGCGGCGAGTCCATCACAGAGGCAGCCGCCCGAGAGGTTTTCGAGGAGACCGGCCTGAATGCCGAGCTGACCACTCTGCTGGCCGTTGAGGCGGCCGGGGGTTCTTGGTTCCGCTTCGTGCTCACTGGACGCATAACAGGCGGGCGGCTAAAGACACCGGCAGATGCGGACGCAGAGTCTATACAGGCGCGCTGGGTGCGCAGTCCCAAGGATGTGCCGCTGCGGGCCAACGACATACTTAACATCATCGAGATTGGCCGGGCTTATCATCAAGGCCAGAAGATCCCCAGTAGCCCCACGGCACCCTGGCATGGCAGCATACTGCCCACCCGCTATTCCCACAGGCGGAACTATCTGCGCGTGCTGGCAGTGGCCCGGAAGCGGGCCCACAATTCCCTCAACATCCTGGTGAGCGAGAAGAATGCCCATCACTTTCCCACCGTGGAACTGCATCCGAATCGCAGCCTGCACTCCACGCTGCGCAAGTTTATGATTGAAATTTTTGGCGCCGAGCTGCCCCAGCACCGACCGCACGGCCTGCTGAGTGTGGAGCACTCGCCCTCGGAGGCGGAGAACACGGATGGGATTTGCCTTAATCTACTGGTGGCATTCAGGCCGCCGCTCGAGGAGATTTCGCTAATTGGCAAGTGCATTTGGCAGGAGCTGGGGGCACCGCTCGATGAGCAGTTGGGACGCATTGTCAGCAGCAAGAATGCCTCCATTCCACTCAACGTGATACGCTGAGGGCCTTACACTTAAGGCTAGAATAATCTGTCCTAAACTATGGTGCAAGCAATCTATCCGTTATCAGTTGCAATTAAAGACAACCCCCCAGGTGATGTCTGTGAGACGTCCCAGCTGTTATGAAGTTCTGTTTACGTTTATCCAGGCTTAGTGTTGGGCCTAATCTATGCCTTAACTAGACAGGTAATGTCTAGCCTTCCATTCTTACTACTAACCGAAACTCTTATAATTTCCTGGTGCAAGACTAAATTTAAGGTTTACTAGACGTAGACTAGTTTACAGACTTAGCTTAATCTATCTTTATCTTTAGATAGTTTCAAAAAGACTTCAGCTTGTGGCTTTTAAACAAAAATTAGCTTAATCAATTACCAGTACCAATTTAGATATTTGCTTTTATAATTACGTTTCCTTATGGAAAGGTAATAGAGTTTAATATTTCTGTTTCAATAAAATGTATCACAATCTGAGTTAAATTCAACTAAAGTATCATCGGCTTTTTGCTACTTTAAAAAGAAATTATAATTAAAATTAAACTTAAAAGCTACCCAATTCACCCAAATCACACAACAACTTCAATTCCAAACAGTCATTTCACATTTTATTCATTATTTAAAACAAGCTGTATAATGTATAATTTCCATAGCCACATACGCACATTGGGTATAAGGGTTTTTAAAATGCTTTCTTGGAATATGTTCGAACACTAGAAACTATTGCAACAGCCGACTAGGTCAATGGGATCAGAAGAAATGCACACACAGGGATACGCGGGATTGCGGGGTTAGTGCCACACCTTGCTGAAGAGGTCCATGAACGAGTCGTAGATCATGAATGTGATAGCCACATCCAGGCACACGCGTCCCAGACGCGGCACTGTGCCCTTGTAGAAGGCGGCCGGACCTTCGTTCTTGAGGATCATCACCGCACAGTGGGCTGTGTTCTTGTATTTAGAAGCCTCGAGTCCCTGCATCCTGGTCTTGACCACATCTAAAGGTGTGTTGCCGAACACAGAAGCAGCTCCGGCAATGGCACCGAACGCACCCACCAGCAACTTGGGCACCGGCTTGTTCGGATCGTCACCCTTGTACAGATCCTTCAGCGACTCCAGCACAAAGAAGCGGATGGCCTGGTTGGATCCCTGCTTCAGAATGGTGGGCGTCAGGCCCTTGTAGATGCCAGTGATGCCCTCCGACTTAACGATCTGTCCCACTCCATGCACGAATCCCTTGAACTTGGGATTGGCGCTGCGCTGGTCGTTGATAAACTTCACCTTGATGGTCTCCATGGGGGTGACGGCCACAATTGCTTCGCAAACACCGGCACCCAGACCGCAGAGCAGCTTGCCGGAGTTACTCAGTTGACCCCTCGAGTCCACAGAATGCGTTTTCAGGAACTCAAAGGCGCCAAACCTGCAAATGAAGTAAATTGTTAAAAAAAATAACTGATGTCATTGGTTTCAGTCCAACTCACCTCGCTGCCGACTTGGGAATGCTGCCGTAGAGCAGCACACTGAGACCTCGGTAGAGTCCGAAGAATCCGCGCTGCTGCACCGTCTTCTTGACGCAGTCAAAGATGCCGTTGTACTTCTTATTCGCTCCTTTTTCGTCCAGTTGCAGGTGTGTTTTGACGTACTCGGTGGGATATGTGATGCAAATTTCGATGCCTCCGGTTATACCGCCGGCCACAATACCCTTGAGACCCTTTTGTCCACCAGCCGGTGCCGCAGCACCGTGCTCCGTCATCCAGGGACGACGACGGTACGGGCTGACCAGGGCGGCGATGCTTGAGCGATCCATGCTGACAAGGCGGAAGGAAGGTGGGAATTTAGCTAAAAGGCAAGGAAGAGAGGCAGAGATCGATCAGGTTTTGGTAGTCTGTTTTCTACGTGGATTCCAGCTGATTTCGGTCCACTATAGACTTATTTATAGACTATTGTTGGGGGATCATCAGAAATAGACTTGTTTTTGTGGGGGTGCATGTCAATAGTTTTGCACTGAAAAAAATTAGTTGAATAAGTCAGATAGCTTAAGGACGTGATTTTCCCAAGGAGAAATTAATATTTCAGCTTAAAACCGAAGTTTCTAAACCTTTCCTTTGTTGCAATTCGCAATTTCATAATACAAATGGAGCATAATTAATTTCGAGCGCTTTTTGTGTTCGATTTTAGTAGTTTTTCTTTTTATTTTTTGAAGTCCTTGCTATAAAATTAGTAAGAACATATTGAAATATATATGTAAATATTGAAAGAATATTACTAACGACAGAAATTCCCTTACTTAATATATTAGGTACAATTGATCTTAATGATTTTTTATCTAAACACAGAGCTTCAATTCCTAGAAGACCTTAAATGTCGCTCTAAATGTGTGCATTTCTTGGTTACTTATGCAATTTTTTATGAAAAAACTAAGAACCCCCAACGCAAGATGATGCTTTAATTCTTCGCTAATTGGAATTTGAAAGCAAGAGTCGCACCTATTAATGGTAATTTCCACTCGATTAGGGTAATCAATGGCTCTCACTTCTATTCCCGCCGCGCACATTCATTTATCGC
This sequence comes from Drosophila seguyi, assembly GCA_008042675.1. NCBI lineage: Eukaryota > Metazoa > Arthropoda > Insecta > Diptera > Drosophilidae > Drosophila > Drosophila seguyi. The sequence goes on along the minus strand of VNJU01001284.1, from coordinate 196 downwards.
CCCCGAAATTTCGCCTTGAGGACAAGGTTCAAAACAAACCAGAAACCAGAAGAATCGCCCAAAAATAACACTAACACTAAAAACATACAAATATGTTGGAATATTAGAAAATCTCCCCGAATGATTACTTAAGATCGGCTGATATAGTGTCTGTGTCTGGGCGGTTCGAGTGGGAGCGGGTACTATATCAGCTGGG
>VNJU01001283.1:0-10556 GCA_008042675.1 Drosophila seguyi | reverse complement strand
ACCTAACTGTATGACCGGCAGCAATAATATAATTGTTACTTATCTTGTGCGGTGTTAAAGCCACCGGAGCTGCTGGAAGTGGATGGATTATCCGGCTCTGATGGACCAAATGTTCGGAGAGGGGTGGCTTTAACCTGAAATGCACTCGATAAGTAAAAACACGGAAGAAACTATTCGGGGTTTTACGCGACGTGCGTTGGTCTTTATTTGTGGAATGGTAAATTAGAACTACTACATGGAATCTTAAAGTTAGCTTGGGAGAGCGGATTGGAAGCTCTATGCACGAAAGTCCCGTGGAAGAGGGAGAGAGAGAGCGAGTGTACGGGATCACACTGCCTCCGGAAAATAAGCGCCCTTTGGCGTGAACACTAATTAAAAAATTCAATGCGCCCCGGGTGGACAAGAATAATTAAGATTAAAAAACGGTAACAAACTAATTGTGACAGTGACACTATATGTGTTTATATATACACTAGCTGCCCTACGCTTCGCTTCGGGACGCTCGCTCCGCTCGGTCGCCTAGGTCCGCCCCAGCTCGCTTCGCTCGCCACCTCTCTTTCTTTCTGCCTTACGCATGTTGAATTTTGATCATATTTCATCTTTCATTTTTCATCAACTTTTATCATCATCTTTTATTATCATCTTTCATCATCATCTTTAATTTTCATCTTTCATCATAATTTTCCATCATCTCTCATCATCTTTCCTTATCTTTTGTTATCTTTTATAATCATTCATAATCTTTCATCATCTTCCACCATTTTTCATAATGGCAGAGATCTGCAAGAAGGTAAGCGGCACATAACTGAGGCCTCGGGAGCGTATTGGTCTTGAGCGGAGCTACTTTCATCTTTAATTTATAACCATCGGCAGTTTGCTAAGAATATAGACGTGAGCTCCATAATCTGTCATGGATGCGTCGGCAAAGGCATGCAACTGTACTGGTGACATCGGGTCGGTAAGCACGAACCGAGGAATAGATATCTCATCCAGTTGAGACAGAGTGCTTTTTAGCATATTCCAAGCTGTTTACAAATGCTTTGAAATCGACTCATCCCAATCTAACTTATTAAGCCCAAGTTCCTGCAATAGGATCTTTCCCTTAATCACAATGGGACTTAATAAGCCGAGGGGGTCAAAAGGCTTCGATGTCACTGACAGTCTGTCAGGCAGACTTAACATACTCAACCCTTTGCATTACATAAAAACGCCCAAACGGGCTTTAATTGCAATAGCTACAAGTCTGCTGGGGCTTGCTGTTGGAAGAGGAACACGAAAATGAGCTACGATTATGTGGCCTGCTCGACAATACTTTGTCTTTCTTTGGCTTTGATGATTCTTCAGCTGATAAATGCTGATATCGGCGATTTAACATTTTTTTACTGTTCACTGCACTATGGGGAAAATTACCACTTTATCTGGCATTTGCATGTTTTTTTAAAGTTGTTTAAGTAACACAAATTTGGTGTCAATGCATTAATAAAACATCCGTCTATTATGGCCCAAACCTAAAATGTTAAATTTAAAAGCCGCATGTTAGAATAACAGCTGTAAAGTCAGCTGTTGCAATCGAGAGAACGTGCGGCTAAGTTTTGTTTTATTTATTTTTTTATTTTAAAGCAATTATAAGACAATCAAGTAGTGTACACCAATTTTCACAGGTTTCTACTGTGTGTTTAATACAAAATATTGTTCAAATTGATCGTGTGTATACTAATATTTTTTCGTTGTATAAGGGCTTCTGAAGCTGGATTTTTATAATCAAATTTCAACTTTGGAAAGGATTATCTTAAAGAGTTTAGACTTGTTTAGGTTTCTGTCCAAGTTTTTTTTGTAGCGTTGTCAATTCTGAGGTAATAGGTTATTATTATTATTATAGAGAAATTATCCGCAATTACAAAGTGTGGATAATTTTGTTTTTTTGTTTAAGCAATAGCTACAATGGCCTTCTGCTTAAGATGTACAGTAGGTTATAATTAACAATATTGGTTGAGTAATTAAATGAATAAGGTATTTACACTACTAATTTTATATACTAAGGGTATAATTGTGTATGTATCCTAGTATGTACATAATTTGTTGATAAAGTTAAATATATGTGTATTGTGTTTTGATAAAGTTAGGATTATATATTGTTGTAGAGGTTGATGGATTTAAGGAATTTAATGGTCGTTACAGCATTTATTGGGTTTAGAATTTGTTCTATGGTATTTTGGAGGAATTTCTTTCTAGGTTCAACGTAAATAGGACATTCTAGGAATATGTGGATTAGGGTTAAGGTTTGGTTACAATGTTGGCATGTAGGCGGTGGAGTTTTGTCAAATAGGTAGCTATGTGTCAATTTAGTGTGTCCGAGGCGAAGTCTCATAAATTTGATAGTGTCTAATCGAGAGAATGTTTTGCTTAGAAGTTCAATGTTGTTTAGTTTTTGGGGGTTAATGAGTTTGTAGTGTTGAGATGTGTGGTTCCAGATTTGGTCGTATTGGGATCTCATATGATCACTGATATATTTCAGAGTATCTGGTGTGTTATGATTTTTTTCGGATATTAATGGCTTCCTTAGCGGCTTTGTCTGCAAATTCGTTTCCGTTAATACCGCAATGTCCTGGTACCCATATAAAAGAAAGTTTGTTTCTATATTTAGAGATTATTTTCTTAATTTCAAGAGTGTAGTAGTTGTAGTTATTCGGATTCTCTAATGCTGTAAGGACAGAGAGAGAGTCGGTGCATATAGCGAATTTTCCCTTTTGTTTTTCTGCGTATCTGCATGCGCAGAGAATAGCTGCTATCTCGGCAGTAAATATTGACGAGTAAGGTGGGAGCATTTGCTGGGTAATGATGGAGTGTGTGGAAGTTACACTGTAGGTTACCCCGTGGTCGGATTTAGATCCATCTGTGTAAAGAAAGGTGTGGTATTTGAGGCTATGTTTTATTTCTTGAAATTTTTGGTAGTAAACAATTGGTGGTGTGTCGGATTTGACTGAGGTTTGTAACGATTTGTTTATTTTGGGATAGTAGTTATAGGGCCATGTGGGTTTTGTTTGTTTATTATTTTTAATGGGGGTTGGGTCTAGGTGAATCGTTTTGCAGCTATTTATGGTTTCTTGTAGAGTAGATAATAGTTGTGGAACACGTTTTGCTTTCAAGATTTTTTTTATTATATGTTCTAGCGGAGTTTTTTTTGCTAAAGATATAAGTTTAAAGTTTTTTAATAAGGCGTGTTTAGTTCTGTGTTCTATTGGGTTAATGTTGGATTCATAGAGTAGGTTGTTGATTGGTGATGGGCGAAAGGCTCCGAAGGCTATTCTAACAGCTGAGTGGTATATGGTTTTTATTTTGTTCAGTGTTGATTTTGGTGCTCTTCCGTATAGAAACAGACCATAGTCAATTTTTGACATGATGATTGTGTTGATAACATAAATAATAGTATTAATATGACAATTAAAACTGTTGCTAGAGAGGCATTTAATAATGTTCAGTCTTTTGGCTATTTGAATTACTAGTTGTTCTATGTGCTCGTCCCATTTATATTTATTAGTTAAGGTGATACCAAGTATTTTTAAGGATTTTTCGTTCTTTATGTCAAGGTTGTTAATAATTTCAAAATTGCACTTTTTTTTACGACAAATGTGTAAATGTTTTGTTTTCGTTATAGATAAAGATGCTCCGGAGTAATTACACCATTCTTGTATGTCAGTGAGCAGAGGATTTATATCTAAAGCGTTTTCTGTTTTTTTTAGTTTTTTTAATATTGTATAGTCGTCAGCGTATGCGGTGAATTCGAAAGATTTGTGAAGGCCTATTGTTTTATTGAGTTTGTTGTAAGCAATTGCAAATAGAATAACGGAGAGTGGAGATCCTTGTGGGATTCCATTTTCCAGTGGTAGAGGTTGTGACTGAGTATTTTGGATCTGAACAGAAATTTTTCTATTTCTTAAAAAGTTTGTTACGTAGTTCATCATTTTCTGTCCTAATTTCCAGGTTGTAAGTTCATCTATTATGGTGTGAATTCCAATTCTGTCAAATGCTTTTAAGAAATCGAGCGAGATTAAGGATAGGTGGTTTTTTCTCGATAGGGTTGCGGTAGTCAGATAGTCTAGCGAGGCTAGGGTATCTGATACCGACTTTCCCTTCCTAAAGCCCATTTGACGACTATCGAGTAGCTGGCTGTTGTTAACTAGCCACCATAGTCTTTTGGAAATTATTTTGTCCATAACTTTGGATAGGCAGCTATTCAGGGATATGGGTCGATATGATGTTATTGCTGTTTTGTCTGAGGCGGGTTTTAATATGGGTATTATTATGCTTACTTTGAACTGTTGTGGAATGTATGTGTTGAAGATGTTGTTAAAGAACTTGAGTAGTCTTTGCATGGCTATATCTGGTAGGTTCTTTATCATTTGATAGCTTATGCGGTCTCTACCTGGAGTTTTACCTTTGAGCTGATTGATGGCGCTTCTTAGTTCTATGATAGATATTTCAGATTCCAATGGTAGGGTAAGGGGGGTTGTGTCGTGAGTAATATTGAAATTTATGTTTTCTTTGTGTAATCTAAATATGGCATGAAAATTATTATTTAATGAAGAGTTTGACCACTGTTCGCATAATGCTTTAGAGATATCTTGAGGTTTTGTATAGGTTTGAGATGGGTTGCAGGGGTTGGCAAGACAGTGAATCTGTAAGTGGGTTTTGAGGCCACAGAATCGATTGATTTTTTTCCATAATATTGGCATTGGGGTTTGTGAATTTATGTCGGAGGTAAATTCAAATAAAGCTTTGCGTTTCCTTATTTTTATTTCTCGTTTTAGTTTGGCGTTCGCTCTTTTATATGTAATAATGTTTGCTGTGTTTATATTTTGGCACATGGTTTGCCAGGCTTTTCTTTTGTTGTTTTTTAATGTTTTAAGCTCGTTGTCCCACCAAGGGACCTGCTTGGATGTTTTTGGGTGGTATTGCGGAATAGAGAGGTGCGCGCTGTGTCGTATTATAGAGCAGATGTTGGCTGCTTCTTTGTTTATTTGTAAGCTAGGAGGTATGTTGTCGGAGAATTGTTTGACTACTGATTGGTATAGAGGCCAATCAGCTTTGTCTATATTAAATTTTGGCTTGGTTATGGGGGAGTCAATTGTTTCGTTTTCAAAAAGTACAATCGAGATCGGGAAGTGGTCGCTTCCTGAGAGGTGACTGTCAATTGACCATTTGGAGTGGAGTTTTATTTCCGGAGAAGCGATCGAGAGATCGATGTGGGTGTATGTGTGGTGTGTAGCTAGAAATTATGGTAAATTTAATTTTAGATTTTACGGTTACGGCTATTGAATCAAAACTAATGTTACTAATTGGAGTTTGTTGTTGTTGTGAAGCAAAAGTGCTACTCCGCCATAGGGTTTGTTGGAGTTGTTTGTGTGATAAAGAGTGAAGTTAATTGGGATCGGGATATTGTTGGTAGAATGGAGGTGGGTATCTTGAATAGATATGATTTTGGGGTATTTCTTTTTTATGAGTATTTGTAGGTAATTGTAATTATTGAGGTAACCATTAATGTTAAGTTGTAATATATTTAGCATAAGGAAAATGTACTTAAAGTTAGATTAATTAATTAATACTATTATAGGTCAAGTTCCTCGTCTGTACTCATTAGTTCTGATATTTTTTTATTATTCTTTTTTTCGGTTTTAGTCTTTTGGATGTTTTTTTCTTTTGATTTCAAGGGAATTCCTAGTTTATTGGACTTAGCTGTGTATATTTTTAGTTTTAGTTCGTCAGAGATTTCGGAGCGAGTGGAGTGTAAAGATGTTGATGCAGTGGTGTCCATGGCTTCTTCTGGGGAGCTGTCGTAGTTTATGATTTGTCTGGTAGTGTTGATCGGTGTTGATGAGCTAGTATTTGAAGTTTTAGTAGTATGTGTTGTTGTTTCTTTTGTAGATATATTTTGTGACGGCAGTGCGGCTTTCAGAGAGAAGGGGGTCGGTGGGTGGATGTGGCGAGTGTTGTAGATGTAGCGGGCTGTTTTGTGATCGACTTTTTGAAGTGTTTTTATGGCAGTCAGTTCCTTTTGTTTGATGAAGGCCGGACAGGATTTGTCCATTGCGTTGTGGTGTTTAATATCATCGTCTTCGTATTTGCAATTGATGCATGTTTTTATGTTGGTGCATAAATTATTATCATCCGTGTGTTTTTTTTCGGAGCAGTTGGAGCAAATTCGTTCGCTTTTGCAAAAGACCGTGGGGTGTCCAAATCTTAGACAGTTGTAGCATCTCATTGGGGGTGGAATGTATGGGCGTACTTGGACGACTTCATAACCTATCCATAACTTTTCAGGTAAGTTAATTGTAGAGAATGTCAAAATGATTAAGCCAGTTTCTGTAGTTTCGTTGTTGTTCTTTTTTAGGATTTTTCGGACTTCTATCACATTTTGTGGATTTAAGTCTTCTACGATTTCTTTTCGTCTATGTTCCGTAGGTCGTTGGAGTAGATGACACCTTTAGAGGTATTGAGTGTTTTGTGTTCTTCGACATTAACTGGGAAGTCATGGAATGTTTTTAATTTGAGTAATTTCTGGGCTTGTATAGTGTTTCTTGTTTTAATAAGGAGGGTTCTTGCTCTTGTTTTTTTACAAATTTCGACAGTTCCATTACAGGTGAAGTCCACAACTTTTTTTATTATAAATGGGTTTACGTTATCAAATGTTTTTTTGTCAGTTCTACTGATTATTATGTATTTTGCTTCATTGGATATCATGTTGATCGTTGTCAGAGGTCGGTCGGGTGGTCGAGACATCGTGGTATCGTTGGGCTCGGGCCCTATAGAGTATTAGTTCGGTTCGCTTTTTCTTTTTGTTTGTTGTTTTTTACCGATTGGCACAAATAAGTCGCGAATTTAATGATCTAATTATAGATTATTTGCTGATAAGCTGTCGTTTGGGGATTGAATCGGTCGCACGTCTTTACTTCTTGAAGCTCGGAGTGAAACTGTAAAAAATTTATTATTTTCCTGAATATCAAGAAATAAGTCAGAATATCGATATATCTGCATTTCTGTCGACTAGGAAAACAAGTTTTTTATTAGTTTCCGTATTACAAAGCCTCAAATTAGAGCTGAGCTCCTTTTTGATCCACTTCCTTTTGTTTTCATGTTGTGGTTGTTGTCGTACTTTACTAACATCCTGAGTCTTCATCGCGTGTGTCCCGACCGCCCAATGACCATTGCTCAGGGTAAATCCCAGCCCCCACGCTGCAGTCCATTCTGGAGCCGTCGGCGTTCACGTTATTGAACGCACCTTCAATGTCTAGGAAGTGTTGTGTCTGCAGCGTCCGATAGGTGTCTCTTAGTTCTTACTCTTATGTGAACATCTAGTATTCTTACTAGGGTCTTCAGGAGGAAGAAGATAAGGCTGATTGGCCTATAGTCCTTCGCTAGAGTGTGACCCCCTTCTGCCTGGTTTCGGTTTGGCTTCCCTCCACCGGAGCGGGATGTGCCTTAGTCTTATACAAGGCTTGTATATGGCTTTAAGCCATCTACAGAGGCTTCCTTTGGCTGTTTGTAGCATTGCCGGTATTAAGCCGCCCGGGCCCGGGCTTTTGTATCTGTCGAAAGACTCTATTGCCCACTGGATTCGCTCCGTGGTGCTGATATCTTTCGTTTGTATATCTGGCTCTGCATCTATGTCTTCCGCGGGTGCCGAGTTCTCTCGTAGGTTCCCCGGGAAGTGGGTGTCGACTAGTAGCTCTAGTGTTTGCTTTATTTCCGTCTTGTCTGTAGATTAGAGGGGAGCTTGTGTGCCCCTTGGCAAGGATTTTGCTAATCTTGCCGTATATTTTATGCCTTCATTCGCTTCAACCTGCGACAGGCAGCGTTGGTTTATGAGGATAAGGAACGGCTGGCTCGACTTTATCTCTTTTTCTGCCTTGACGATGGTTCAGTCCTCTGTATGGACATCCGGATTCTGAGCCCTCAGATGCGAGCTGTGGGTCTCATCGGAATCTCCCTGGCGTGGACTATCCTAATCTTAAGGCCCGCCCAGGTGTCGCTAATTTTAGCCACACATAGCCTGGAAGCTCCTCAAAAATCCATCATCACACCTAATGATTCGGTGCCCCCTGACCACGTATGAGGAGTGAAAGGACGGGATGGGGCCAGTCGGCACGGTAACCAACCTGTCGGTTACCATGTCGGCCAACATGACCTCAATCACCTCCCACTTCTCCGACATTAGACGACCTTCGACGTGGAGTTCGTCCACCAGAGCCATAGCCAAACTGTCTCGGGCAACCTCACTAAGCTTCTTCGCTTTGCTGACGAAGGTTGTGTCTCTAGGCTTGCCCTGTGGGTCCTTCGCCTTAGGTGCGCTCTCGCTCACCTCTTGTGAGTGATTACGCTTCGCCTGAAAGGGCTGGAGCGCCCACGGGTTCGCCTTGCGGTGTGCCTCGTATTCCGCGATCTCCGTAAGAAAACGGGCCTAAAGTTCAGCATCACGAGGGATGATTTTGCCCTCAGCCTTATTCTTGGCTATCTTTTTGAGGATAAAGCATTCACTATTGTACATCTCTCGTCGTTAAAGATGTTTTTTTTTTCTTCGGTGGTGCCCGGCTGAGCCCCACCTTTGTGGTTGGATTGGAGAGTGCTACTTGCTCACCACTCGTATTTCGACGAAGCCGGGATGTCTCGTCGGTATCCGATTGTTTTTGATTTCGGGGCTTAACCTCTCAAGGGAGCTCCGAAGCACGGCGTGGTTTTTCGATTTTCATTCATGAACGCCCGATTTGCTCGTTCTTTCAAGCGCAGTGGGCCAGAGGGGGCTTAGGGCTTTGAAAGAGGTCGACCACAGCTTCGACCCAAAGCTGCGGCAAGGCATCTTACGACCCAGTGTTTCCCGGCCCTCGAAGGTTCCGTTCAAACCAAGTTGGATTTACCCCTCAGCTGCGAGCCAAAAGTAAGGGGCACGGGTCGCTTAACTGTGACTTGAAGGGAGGCCTATTAAAGACTTGCCCAGGTCCGCCCGAATACAAATGGTCAGCATCCCCGATCGAACTCGACCGAGAGCCTGCTTCCAGCCTCGCTCACTTGAAGAGAATAGTCGCACTACCGATGGTGCACACAGTTACGGCAGATAACTCGGTATAGGACAAATCGGAAAATTTTCAGGGAAAAAAATTATAATTTAGTCAGTTTTTTTTGGCATATAATTTGAGATATAACTATTTTGTAACACTTTGAAATTTCGATATATATATAGTAAAATGTTTATAGTTACACCGAGTCGATCAAATGTCCCGCCCCGCGGACTAAGGACAACGCCAAGAATATGAAATAAAAAGATCGATGAAGTAAGTTTCAGGACTTTATTCATTAACTCTCAGCTTAAGACTAATTTAGGTGACAAAAAATATTTCGGACGGGAGCAAGCTCTCCCGATTGTGTGTATGTGTGTTTGTGTATAATAACAAATTACTCCGGGTGTGAGTGTTTATATCGTGGGATCTGCATATTCAGCATTTTCTCATGCACTTGTTATTTGAATATGCCACAATATTAAATTCGAATTTCGTGGGATCTGATATATTCTTATGTGCTGTCTATACGAATATGTCACTTCCCTCCCCTTAAAAGGGTTGCCTATGCTTGGGCTGACATTTCAGGCTACAATGCGGGCAACTGTATTTGTGGCGGTTCTATTTCTTGTTGTGGTTCTTGATTATTTTTTGCTTGTCTTCTAAATTTTGTATATAAAACAGTTAGTGGATTTAGTGTGCAAATTTTTTATAAGTCAAGAAAAATGATAAGAACAACAACTAAAATTATTATAGTTAAATAAAATGTGGTATTATTTTCTGAAATTAATTTTAAAACGTCATTATGTTCTACTATCTTAATTTAAGTTACATTAATTGGTAAATACAATGGAGTTAAATCAAATTCTGGACTTAACGAATTTTCGCTTAAAATAACATTTCCAATCTTAACTTTACATTGTTTTATTCTTATAATTTTTTTTCCATTTATTTTAATATCGCCATTTAGTCCTTGGCAATTTTGTGAGATTTTAGTTTCGCTAAGATTTCATGTAAGTATAATATTTGGTTCAACGTATTGAATTATTTCTTTCGAGAGAGTTGGTATAAAATTACAAATTGGATTCTTGCGCTTAATTATGTTCTTAATGCATTCATTATTAACTTCTGTTTTATCTTGATTATAAATTTTAGTCTCATCTTCAAAATATGATTGTTGATCTGAATGGTCTAACTGATACCCATTATGGTCGGGATGGGGAATTATTTTAATGGTGTTCAAGATTTTGTGGTTAATAGGAATATGTGAAATGAGTAATAGTTCGTTATTTGTTTTGTCAATCCAAGTTGATGTTTTAATTAAAAGTATATTCTGGCTGTTAATGCTTTCTAACTTGTCGTAGTTGAGTAATTTTGGGTTAAAAAGACCAAGACGTGAAAGTTGCATGCCCATTTCTATGTTGTAAGGATGCTAATCACGGGCCAGGATAAATACTCAGTCAGACCAGGATCCTCCACAGAAAAATATTTATTTTTGCGGGGACAGGC
>VNJU01001279.1:0-12064 GCA_008042675.1 Drosophila seguyi | reverse complement strand
TAGAATATGGATCTTGCGTTTGGAGCCCTCAGTATGGGGTCCACAGTAAACGCATCGAGTCGGTTCAAAAGAACTTTTTACTTTTCGCTTTACGCGGCTTAAACTGGGATGCAAACCAGAGGTTACACTCCTATTCTAGTAGACTCCTCCTTATTAACTTACCATCCTTATCCAACCGTAGAACCATGCTTGGCATTACCTTTATTTATAACCTTATCCACGGTGACGTGGAAAGTGCTGACATGTTGGGCCATCTTAACTTTCACGTACCGAGTAGAAATACTAGATCCTATATTCCCTTAGTGCTGCGCCATTGTAGAACGTCCTTTCAACTGCATGAACCCTTTAGAGTCTTATGTGCAAATTATAACGATTTGTACATTATAATTTCAAACGAAGATAGCCTTCCTAAACTAAAAACGTTAATACTAACCCACTTAGTACGCATGCAAGCAAACAATCTGGCAGCACGCCAGTAGTTACTTCCTCGAATTCCTTTTCTATACTTTCATCTTTCGCGCCTACTAACACCTAACACGAACAAGCACGTGCTTGGTGTCATACGGGCCACTTGAGTGTACTGATCGTAGTGCATCAACGTCCAAGAAAACATAAAAAAAAAAAAAAAAAAAGGTGGACAATAATACTGGTGGTCTATTCTTCCTGGACTCACCTGGAGGAACAGGAAAAACATTTGTCATTCCATTGATTTTTGCCACTTTTCGATCAAGATGTGACATAGTTTTGGAGTTAGTATCATCCGGAATTGCCGCGACTCTTCTAGATGGCGGTCGTACTGCACATTCTGCGCCTAAGTTGCCACTCAATCCAAGCTCATTGTTTGGGATGAGTGAACAATAGCAAATAAGAAATCACTTGAAGCACTAAACTTCACACTGAAGGGTCTTCGGCGAAATGCAGAATGCATGCCTGAAGGCATCAACTTTTATTAAATAACTTAAAAGCATTATTGTTAACCACTAATTTGAAAGTTTAACTTCAATACGATCTAAGTGTTTTAAAGTTTTCCATACAATTCTTAGATGTTGGAAATGGAAAAGTCTTAGTCGATGCGACATCTGGATTAATTACTATTACCAACAACTTTTGCCGATTTGTAGACTCTCAATTAGCTCTTATTGGAAATGTTTTCCCAACCATTAGTGAAAATTATCACACTTTTTTATGCTTGGTTCAGTCAAAGAGCAATTCTACCCGCAACGAATAATGATGTACATGCACTGAATTTTACAATTCAAACAAAAATTGCTGACGATTTTGTGACATACAAATCCATTGATTTCATTACAAATCCCGATGGTGTATTAAATTATCCAACGGAGATTTTGAACTATTCTCGAGTTACCAGAGCTTCCACCACATAATTTGCAACCCAAAGTTGGTATAGTCATTATAATATTGCGTAATTTGAATCCACCGCGACCTTGCAACGGTATTCGACTTTCGGCCGAAGTCGCAAGGAAAATCGCTTAGTGTTTGCGGGATAAATTTAGAAAATCATAATTTTCAAATGGCCAGTTATACGTTCCGTGTTCACGAGTTGGGAAACCATCCGCTTTGTTTTTGTTAACGTCAGACCAAAAAACAAAAAATGTGGTTTACCAATTAGCACTTTAATGAAAAGGATAATTTGCGGACACGTATAAAAACAAAATGTTTTTCACCTTTTAATCATTAAACGAAATGTTATATAAATCGAAGCTTTCTGATGGCAAAACGGAGTTTGCCGGGTTTGCTGTGCTGAAAAACTATGCAATATGAATGTTGACAAAAAATTATGATGAAAAATGAAAAATGAACAAAAAAAGGAAGCTAACTTCAGAATGCCGATGTTTGCCTTTTTTGACTTTTTCGCCTTCTTGGGTACTGACATAAAATAAATGTTGCGAGAAAAAAAAATGTTGGCAGCGAAGAATGTTGCTACCGAAAAATGTTGCAAGCAACAAAATTAAAACCGAAATTCTAGAGTAATACAAAATGGCCATATCTTAAATTTTATAAAAATATGTGGAAAATTGGGTGAGTTAGATTTTTTCTCCGAAATTGTCCGATCGGTCCTATAAAGCTATATGACATAGTTGTCCGACTTCAATAAAATTAAAACCGAAAATAATAATACAAAATGGCCAAATCTCAAATCTTATGCAAATATCTACCGCAACCCGAGCGAAGCAGAGGAGAGGAAAGAGCAAGAGACCGAAATTTGGCACGCACCCGTGATAGAGAGGGAGAGAGGGCAATCGCGCCAGAAGTTTCTGGAATGTCGAAAATGTAGCGAAAATTTGCGCGAAGCAAAACGACGGCGAGTTTGTGTGGCGAAGCCAGCGTGAATAGAAGCCAAACTTGTGTGCAAAAAAAAAAAAAACCCAAAAAAGTGCGACAGTTTTTTCCGCGGACGATTTTTTTGGTGCCAAAAATAAGGTTTGTCGTGTGACACCCTATCCGAGGAACCAAGGATGAGTCACCAGCCACCCGGAGGAAGCAGCAGAAAACCGTCGAGGGAGGGAACGGCGATGCCCGGCCCAGGAACAGCGGCGGGGCAGTGTCGCTTTCAAATCCAAGCTGCTGTTGAAGTGAACCGCAACGAGGTTGCTACGCGTGTGTTTTTAACAAGTAAATCTTTTCGAGCCTCGATGCGGTGTCACCATAGAGTCCGGTCAGACCGACACTAGTTAGAACCCTAGCGACATATATTTAACACAACTAAATAACGGTGCCATGTAACATGTAACGGTGCCGGGGACGTAAAAATAAAAATAGGAATACCCGAGAGAAACCAAGGGGATACACAGAGAGAAAATTTTCTGAAATAAGGGAAAAAAATATTTAAATCAATCCAAATGAAAAAATAACAAAAAGAAATAAATTAATTTATTTAATTATACTGACGAAAATTTATGGATATAATATTATTTGTATGGGACAAAAAACCTAAACTAAACCCACGATGGTCAGAAGGGTTAATTTGCGTAATGACAATCGCGACATCCGTCTAGAGTCAGGCAGAGCCGACCGCATGGTTAAAAGCCCATAGAGGGGCCTGCCACTCATGGCGGGTGCCATAAGCTAGCCCAACATGCGGAGTTACCGCTGTATTTCTCTCAGTGCTTGTCCAAATAAAGCAATATAGCCACATTTCACGTAGTTAACCGGTGTCTGACAGACTCCATCCCACGTCAGTACACCGCGTCATCCGAGTCACCTTGTCCCAGTCTTTATAAATTTTTCTGTAAAGAGACTCTGGCGGGACTGAACTGACTGAACACTCTGGCGCCCGAACAGGGACATGGGGCTTCCGAAATTTTGATTACATTGTAAAGAAGCAACTCCGGTCGGGGTGATCCTCAATGGCCCAGAGGTCCTCACAGAAATTTATAATTTACTGAGACGACCAGGCCAAGTCGTCGGGAATTATTTGTGGGCAAGAATGAAAGATAAAAGACGCCGTCTGATTAGTCCTGCGGCCGCTGGGAGAATTCCCAATAGAGGTCTGCACGAATGCACTCAAAATTTCGGATATTTGAGTACAACAAGCCTGAGTCTTAATTCGGCGTGCCGAAACGGTGTCAAATAAGTGAATTACGGATTGGTGAGTGTTGTTTTCCTTGTAATCGGAATGAGTGGAATTGAAACCGGAACGAAACGGATAGAATAAGTGAGTGAAGAGGAAACGTTTCAAGTACTCGGATAAAATTTCATGCCTCTCGTCATTCATCGCTTAAAGTGCAAATGCAGCAGACCAGCAAATTTTTAACGATAAGAATGCAGAGCTTGGACGAAAGCGTAAGTACTTTAGTAATTGCGTATGTACTACATAATATATGTACATACATAATAAAAAACAAACACGCATTAATTTTGACGTCCAACTTCGGTGCACAACTAACCGAGTACTCGGACGCAAAACTCATTCGTCTATTGCTTCGGCTTTCGGATATGGTAAATTTTTTACTCATGCCTTTACCACATTTGCAAAATCCGTTTTACTCATTGTCTCACTCAGTCAAACTGAACTTTGAGTGAGAGTACAAAATGCTGCTTTGACTGTATTCGTGCAGAGCTCTAATTCCCAACGGCGGCTGATCCCCTTGAGGCGGGCCTGGAAGACTTTCCAACGGCCTTTCCCTTGGCGCCCTGCCTGAAAGACTTTCCAACGGCGGGCGCTCCTTTTTGAGACAGGCTTGGAAAGCTTTCCAACAGCCGTCCCCGCTTGAAAGAATTTCCAACAGCGGAGGACCCCCAGGGACGAGACAGGGGCGAATGGCAACAGGTGCGTGTTCCCCTCAAAGACCGGCTTGGAAGACTTTCCAACAGCCGCGCCGCGGCTGGCCCTCTCAGAAACGGGGATTGAAAGAAAGGTGCCTGCGAGCAGCGGATCACTGTTTAACGAGCACTCAAGAACGAAAGACAAGAATAAGAATTTGGTGAAAAAAATTATTAGAAAACTCAATAACGAAAACTTAGTGAAACGATAAGTGAAAAGATAATTAGGAAAGACAAGAAATGTTAAACATAGTTTTAAAAAACAATGAAATATAATACAATAAAAAAAATAATATAATATAATACATCCTATCACAATCTCAGAAGTGGGATCAAGTGGAAATTTTTTTTTTCACAACTGAGTTAACAAAAAAAATGGATTTGGACATTAATAAGGTAAAAGTGCATCGGGAAATCGAAATGGCAAAGAATGTTCTCGGAAATCTTCAGCAGCAGATCGACAGCGTTAGTGCGAGAACTGGTGACGCGCGACCTAGCGGCGCCAGAATGGACATGTTTGAACAAGGCGGCGAGACGGCCGATTATGTACAGAGGAGCAAAAAAGACAACGGTTCGGAGAATTTGGCAAAGGCGACAAAAATTTCGAGAATTTTGAACAACGACGCGAGAGAAGTTTCGAGATCAATGAGCGTAGAGGCAACGGCAGAGGCGGTGACGACAGCGGTGGCAGAGACGATAGCAGAGAAAATTATGATGAAATTCTAGAGCAACCAGACAACAGATTAGAAATTTATGGATTTTCGTCACGGATTTAGGCAGTCAGAAGTCGGTAAAGTTTTGGATCGATCAGTGGAACAATATTTCGACCTTCTTCAATTTGTCGGACATGCAATGGCATGTCTTGCTGATCAGTAAACTCATAAGAATAATAAATGCATTGGCTACATGCGGACGCGGGACGGCTTACAATCCCGATTAGCAATTTAGTGGAGCAGTTAAAGTTAGGTTTTGGCGATGTCGAAGTCACGGAGTTGGTCGCCGACCGAGAAATTCGCCGTATATTATGAAGACAAATGCAGAATGGCGCGAGGAAGGAGCGCAGAAACCCCAAAAGGGCGCCAGGTTCGTGCTACGAATGTGGCGCGGATGATCACAGGATTGCAAAGTGTCCCCAAAATAATTATGTAAGATTATTGAAATTTTTTTGTGTTGAAAATCCGAGGCAGCCAATAATTACAGAATGCTGAATAGACTCAGGGAGCCCAGTGTCATTGGTAAAACGCTCATATGTACCAGCAAACGTAAAATTAGAGCCGCAAAGAGAAAGTTATTGGGGAATTAATAGAAGCTTATTAAAAAGTTATGGAAAAATATTATGCTATATATGGAAAAAGAGACTAAGATTTTGTTTAGGTTAATTGTAGTGGCTGATAATTCTTTGAGCTGCAATATTGTACTGGGGCGAGACTTTATGGATGTTTGCGATCTAAAGATTGATTTACGAGCGTTAAAAATGGTTACGGTAGAGACTATTTTAAATCGATGACATGGAAAAAATAAATGTAAAAGTACTTTCAAATAATTGTATGGAAATTAGCAACTCTGAAAATGTTTCGGAGAATCAACTGGAAAATGTTGGATTAAATTTAAGTGGGGAAAATTCCGAAAGAAGCTTAGAAAAACGAAAGGTATTAGAAAAAAGATTAGGTACAAGTTTAGATGATAATATTTTAGGTACAAGTTTAGATGAGAATCTTTTAGGTACAAGTTTAGATAAGAAAATTTTAGGTAAAAGGTTAGATGAGAAGATTTTAGGTACAAGATTAGATGAAAAGATTTTAGGTACAAGCTTAGATGAAAATATTTTAGGTAAAAACTTAGGAAATAAAAGTGTAGGTACATGTTTCGGAAAAGATTTAGGAACCAGTTTAAAAGAAAAATGTTTAGGTACAAGTTTAGGAGGGAAAAGTTTAGGTACGTGTTTAGGTGAAAATTGTTTAGGTAAAAACTTAGGAAATTAGAGTTTAGGTACATGTTCAGGAAGACATTTAGGTACATCATTAGGAGGAAAATGCTTAGGCACATGCTTAGGTGCAAATTGTTTAGGTAAAAACTTAGAAGATAAAAGTCTTGGTACATGTTTTGGAAATAACGGCTTAGGTAAAAGTTTAGAAGAGAACTGTTTAGAAAAAAGTTTAGAAGATAACGGTTTAGGTAAAATTTTAGGTAAGAACGATTTAGGTAGAAATTTAGAACAGAACGGCTTAGGTAAAACTTTAGGACAGAATGGCTTAGGTAGAAGTTTATAACTAAACGGCTTAGGTAAAAATTTAGAACTGAACGGTTTAGGAAGCAGTTTAGAACAGAACGGTTTAGGTAGAAGGTTAGAACATAACGGCTTACGAAAAATTTTAGGACAAAACGGCTTAGGTAATAGTGTAGAATAGAGAGGTTTAGGTACAAGTTTATAATGTAAAAGTTTAGGTACAAGTTCAGGACATAACGGGTAAGGTACAAGTTTAGGAAAAATCGGTTTAGGTACAAATTTAGGGCAGAATGGCTTAGGTACTAGTTTAGGCTCCAACCATTTAGGTACAATCTTAGGTGAGAAAAATGTAGGTGCCATTTTAGGACTAAATAAGGGGAGGAAAAATGATAATATTGTAGATGAAAGCTTAGTTGAACGAGGGTTAGGAACAAATGGGGTAAGTGAACAGATAGGAGTGTTAGAGGAAAATTTTGAAAAGGAAATGTTACGAATAAATATGTTACAGAATAAGAACGAAGAAGTGGTGTACAATGTTGGGGATCAGGTTAGTTATGCGGATAAAATGAAGCTAATCAAAATGTTAGAGTCGAACTATATTGATGTACCGAGGACCGGAAGTACCAAAAAACTTATGTGAGCTTAATATAATTTTAGAAAGCGCAAAACCGTTTAGTTGTGCACCTCAGAGATTGTCGTATAGTGAAAAGGAGGCGCTGCAGAAACTGTTTTTACAAAATTAGATTTGAAAAATGGATATTTTCATGTGTTCGTAAACAAAGATTCGGTAAAGTATACATCGTTTACAACACCATTAGGGCAGTTTGAGTTTTTGCGTATGCCAATGGGATTAAAAACGGCACCTCAGGTATTTCAAAGATTTGTGAATGATATTTTTTCAGATATGATAAATTAGGTTATAATATATATGGATGATATTTTAATTGCAAGTCAGGGTATAAAAGAACATTTAGGAATATTAGTAGAATTATTTAGAATGGATAAATGCAAGTTTCTACAAGATACGGTAAAATATTTAGGTTTTTTGATTTCGAATGAGGGAATTAAAGCCAGTGAAAAAGGATTAGAGGCAATACAAAATTTTCCGGTGCCAAATAAAGTGCAAGCTGTACAAAGGTCTTTGTTCTTATTTTCGCCGTTTTATACAAGATTTTTCAATATTGCCTAAACCGTTATATGATTTACTGAGAAAAGATAGGGCGATTGAATTCGGGAAAGAAGAGTTCGATTGTTTTGCACTTTTGAAAAATAAATTTGTCGCAGCTCCAGTGTTGGCTTTATATGATCACAGGGATGAAGTAGAGCTTCATTGCGATGCAAGTGCGTTAGGTTTTGGGGCTGTATTATTTCAAAGAAAGGAAGATAGGAAACTGCATCCGATATTTTATTTTTCAAAGAGAACCACTACGACAGAAGCTAAATATCACAGCTTGGAATTAGAGACATTAGCTATAATTTATGCACTTAGGCGATTTAGGATATATTTACAGGGCAAGCCTTTCAAAATTGTCACAGATTGTAACTCTTTAACTTTGACGCTGAATAAGATGGAGTTGAACCCAATAATAGCAAGGTGGGCTTTAGAACTGCAGATATTTGATTATGAATTAAAGCACGGTGTCATATATAGAAAGGATAATAACAAAAATTTAAAATTTTATGTACCAAATAGAATGGAGCAACATGTGCTATACAAATATCATGACGAATTAGGCCATATTGGAAGGGATAAAATGTTAGATGCAATTAGTAAAAGTTANAAGGAAAAGGTTTATGAACACATTCAGAACTTTTTGAAGTGTATTGCGTTCTCTCCTAAAGTAGGCATGGGAGATGGATTGCTGCACAGTATTCCCAAAGGGAATAAGCAGTTTGAAGTATCGATCACTATGGGCCGGTAGACAATAGTATATCAAAGAAACATATTTTAGTTGTGATTAATGCATTCACGAAATTTGTTAGACTCTACACCACAAAAACAACGAACACAAAAGAAGTTTTGAGTGCATTAGCAGACTATTTTAGGGCTTACAGCAGACCAAGGTCTATTATATAAGATCGAGGGAGCTGTTTTACATCAGCAGATTTTGAAAATTTTATGGAATAAAACAATATAAAGCACATAAAAATTGCTACGGGGCACCGCAAGCTAATGGTCAAGTTGAGCGAGTAAATAGAAGTTTAGGTCCAATGATTGCAAAACTAGCAGAACCGGAGAGAAGATTACATTGGGATATAGTAGTAGAAAAAGTAGAATATTCGTTAAATAATACACTGCATAGTAGCATTAAACAGCTTCCAAGTGAAACTTTATTTGGAATAGCTCAGAAAGGAGAAGTTTGTGATGAATTAAAGGAGAAGTTAGGAGACACAGAAGAAATAAGAGAAGAAATTAGAAAAGAATTAGAAAACGATGACGAAGATGAATTTATTGAAGAAAATAGTAAAAATTTAGAAAAACTTAGACAAAAAGCAGAAGGTTACCAAATAAAATCTCAATTAAGAAATTAAAATTATTACAATACTAAAAGGAAAAATAATTCGGAATACAAAGAAGATGACTATGTCATGGTAAAAAATTTTGATAGTACCTCTGGAGTTAGTAAGAAGGTAATACCAAAAAGCAAAGGACCATACATTATTGGAAAAGTTTTAAGAAATGATAGATTTTTGTTACAAGACATCGAAGGCTTTCAATTATCTTGAGGTTTGGAGCTCAAATAATATTCGGCATTGAATGCAAGATGAAAATAAATATATAAATTATAAGGTTTTTGGTTTTTCTTTTAATTATATTTTATTACCACTCTCCCGTTAGGGCGAGGGTCATATAAATGTTACAACGTTACAAAGCGTTAGCCTTGGAGTACAATTAATTACTAAACTAATGATCCGATCCAGCCGCAGCTCGAAGTCTCCGGTCCTCCGCAGCGCTGCCGCCAAAGGGCCTGGTCAGCACTTTTATTTGGGTCGGTCACTCGCTCCGCGAGTGTTCCGGGCGGACTCCGGGCAATTGCCCTCGGAGTGCGCGATCAGCGGTAGCTTGTTGCGCGTGCAAGCCACCGGATATGGCCTGCAACTCGGCAGTTTCAATTCATGAGAACTGCTGGTGTTAACTCCTCCCTCCTTAATGAGGTCGCCGTCCCGGGGGCCCGCTTGCTCCTTGTCGGTGTTATCTCCATTTGTGACATTGCTTCTGGTCCTCAGGTATTGGTACCCGAGCCAAACGGTTAAGCATAGGAGGAAGGCGGCAAGTATGGCGAATGAGTTGCTGAGGAGGGAACCTACGGCAAGTTTTTCCCTAAGGGCCCCGATGTGGTGGAAGTTCCTCAGGCTC
This sequence comes from Drosophila seguyi, assembly GCA_008042675.1. NCBI lineage: Eukaryota > Metazoa > Arthropoda > Insecta > Diptera > Drosophilidae > Drosophila > Drosophila seguyi. The sequence continues at coordinate 2,195 of VNJU01001279.1, read as the reverse complement.
AGTTCATGAAGAAGTGGTAGGCTCAGTCGGCTCTGGTGAGCCGTGATGTTAACGGTGGCGGTAGCCGAAACAGCGGGTTTTTTGCTAGACCTTCCTAACTGGTTAATGAACCAAGTTCCGTTGAGGGCCACCTTGTCAGAGTAGGCTACAAGGTAAGTCCCGAATACCTTCTGCTCTCGCCCTTGGTCATCGGTTATTGTTATTTTGGCGTCGTTTACAATAAGGGTACCGTGGTCCACGATGGTTACTGGGTCCAGGTGACCCGGGAGCGTAGAAGAAAGTGCGATGGCCCCAGAAACTATTTGTTGGGCGCACGTCCCATTTTTGAGCTCCTTGCAGAATGTGGCGCCGACTGTCGTCCTGCATTGACCGATGTTGAGGTTCCGTGTCTGGCAATCAGCCACTAGGTTTCCGTCCTCAAAGTTAAGGATCCTGTTCCGGTGCTGGACTGGGAAGACCGTTATCTTCTTACATACAATCTTAGGACTAGGGAATTTTATTATTAAATGTAGGATTTCAAAATTTTGAAAAACACTTATACTAGATACTTCTAATAGTTCTATTACGCTAACGTTAATAAGCTGTCTGTCTTTAAATTCGCCAATATCGGAGTTGTCCAAAATCGCTGGACTTACAATGTTCAATTTTGCTAGGGTTAGGCCCATTAGAATGTTTTCTAAGTCTGTAATTATGATTCTATTTTTTGCAAGAATAATCTCTAGAAGATGGGTTTCTCTATTGGTTTCTGACTTTTGAATTTGATTCATCGCGGTTGCGAGTTCATTGAGCCGTTTCTGGAATTTGAAATTTAATTCTGATTGTCCCTCTTCGGTTCTAATTAGTTGCTCTTGGTTGAACTTTATTTGTTTCCAATCGTTAAAGTCGGGAGTTCCAGTTCCGTCCCGATTAGATTGATAGTCCTAGCAGCCCTATGGTGAAATCTTAGTGTGGCTACTAATTTGCGAATGTGAGTGAGGTCTGTCATTATTACCGGTGTCCTGTGGTCGTCCGTAAATGTCTTTGTTATTGTTTCCGTCTGGTCGGCGTAGTCGTCGTAGGTCGTCATATTCGTCGAGTGTTGGAGGTAGTCGTACGATTCCCAGATGACAATTTCATTGTCTTCTATCGGGATGTAGTCCGCGTTTGTGTAGTCGTTCAGTTTTACCGTTGCGTCCGTTCCAGCAGTCATAAGTATAATGAATAAGATGTAGTTTCGTAACCTAAAGAAATATAAAAATTTAAGAAAGGGTCAGAATTCTCACGAAAATGATTATCGTAGATTGTCCTTGTGGACCACCCTCCCCTTTATTAGTACCGTGGTCCCCAGGTCTGCGTCGACTGTTTCTTCCGAACACAGTGGAGAGAGTTTGTTCCCTAGACGTCTGTTTGTCTTCAAGAAAACCTTTTCACCAACTTGATAGTCCTTATAAGTCCTATCTTTGTTTATGTGGTCAAGGGTATTTTCTTGGGCCTGTTTGATTTTCTCGCTAATAACTTTTTCGAATTTAGCGGACTTTACGTGGACAATTTCTATGGGTTTTTTATTTGTTACCGAGTGAATTGAATTATTGTATTTATTGGTAGCCAAAAGAATTAATTCGAAGTGTCGTTTAAGTTGGTCTCCAGTTTCAAGCATCTGGCTATTTCTGCCAGGGTGCTATGAAACCTTTCTACTTGACCGTTTGAGGTACTATGTAGAGGCGGAGCGTTAGAGACGGTAATATTATAATGATTTAGCAGAATTGTTTTAATAGTTTCGGAATTTAGCGATCTTTCATTATCGCAGTAAATTGTTTACATTTTTTGAAAAAAATTTATTAAGTGTTATAAGGGAGATTTTACGTCCACAGTAGCCCTTGATGCGATAACCTGCACCGTGGCGAATTTCGAAAATTTATCGATGCACGTGAGAAAAAGGGTTCCGTCTGTTGAAAAGATGTCAATGTGGAGAATTTCCCCCACAAAGGAGGTGACGCCGCTCGGCCTATCACGGGGACGATGCCTTTAAATGCCCAAGAAAACACCTCGTGTTCGATAACAAACAGAGTATTTGGGTCTTATATTTTATTCTGTGGGATATACAATTGTTAACTTAACCTGCAATACAATCTTCATCTTACATACCGCAGTTTCCCTTCCCACTCAGTGTGATGGCTCAAAACGTAGTAATTTTGGCCGCCGAAATTAAGCTTGGC
>VNJU01001275.1:0-31051 GCA_008042675.1 Drosophila seguyi | reverse complement strand
GCTGATCGCGACTTTTGCCTATTAGAGAAATGTAAACAAACTCGCTCTTTTCAAAACCACCACCATCTCATGCACTTGCGTGTGCAACACAGAGACAGAGATAACCCTCTCTTTCTTGCGCACGGGAGTTAGTTTCTTGCGCTCATTAGTTTTGTTCTTGTTTTTTGGAAAGCTCCTGTTGCTAGCTGCCAAAATGATAACAAACTGTTAAGGAAATAACTTTTGTGTTTTTTATCCGATCTTTACCAGATTTTCGGTATTGATACATGTACTACATATTCATGCCTATGCACAAAAAAAAAAGATCTATGGTAATATTTGTGGCTGCAAAACGTTTTTTATTGATTTGCGGGGGAGTGGGAGGGAAATTTTAAAATCTGAAACAAACTTGATCTGCGTGCAAATCATTCCGACCTACATAGCGAATTTGGTGCCTCTAGCTCTTGTAGTTGCTGAGATCTAGGCGTTCATACAGACGGACAGACGGACAGACAGACATGGCTATATCGACTTGGCTGTTGATGCTGATCAAGAATATATATACTTTATGGGGTCGGAAATGCTTCCTTCTGCCTGTTACATACATTTGCACAAAATTAATATACCTATGTACCTACGGTACAGGGTATAATAAAATATTGGGTGTAATTTTCCGTCCTTTTTTTATACCCTTGCAGGGTATTATAATTTTAGTCAGAAGTTTGCAACGCAGTGAGGGAGACATTTCTGACCCTATGAAGTATATATATTCTCTTGATCAGCATCAACAGCCGAGTTGATATAGCCATGTCTGTCTGTCCGTCTGTCCGTCTGTATGAACGCCTAGATCTCAGCAACTACAAGAGCTAGAGCCACCAAATTCGCTATGTCCGTCCTCTTTTTATACCCTTGCAGGGTATTATAATTTTAGTCAGAAGTTTGCAACGCAGTGAGGGAGACATTTCTGACCCTATAAAGTATATATATTCTTGATCAGCATCAACAGCCGAGTTGATATAGCCATGTCCGTCTGTCCGTCTGTCCGTCTGTCCGTCTGTCCGTCTGTCCATCTGTCCGTCTGTCCTTCTGTCCGTCCGTCCGTTTCTACGCAAACTAGTCCCTCAGTTTTGAAGCTATCTGAATGAAACTTTGCAGATAGTCTTCTATATGCTCTCACTACTATATAAGTCGGAACAGGCAGGATCGGACGACTATATCATATTGCTGCCATAGGAACGATCGGTAAATTTTAATGAAAAAAATTATAACTTAGCCAGTTTTTAAGATATTTGCATATAATTTCAGATCTGACCATTTGGTATTATTTTAGAATTTTGTTTTTAATTTTATCAAAATCGGACAACTATATCATATAGCTGCCATAGAACCGATCGGAAAATTTTGAGAAAAAAATCTAACTAAGCAAATTTTCCGCATATTTTCATAAAATTTAAGACATGTCCATTTTTTATTATTTCAGAATTTCGGTTTTAATTTTATCAAAATCGGACCACTATATCATATAGCTGCCATAGGAATATATATATCTGTTTGCCTTTGTTGCTTGAAAAATTTTTCGCCAGCAACATTCTGCATTGGCAACATTTATTTAATGACAGTACCCGAGAAAGCGAAAAAGTCAGAACATTTTTCTTCTTCTTCATCTTCTTCTTCTTCTAATTACTGCAAGGGTATTTAAACTTCGGCACGCCGAAGTTAGCTTCCTTTCTTGTTTTTAATAAGTTATCTTGATATTTAATGAACTTTCTGTATAAAGTATATACATAAACACATTCAATGGCATAATGTCACGGTATCATGTGTTAAAGAAACAAGTTTTAGAATAAATTATCAAATTTAAATATCTTAAGAAGAAAAACTACATAAGTAAAGATTGGTCATAAATCCAGTTTTCAACTAAAAAGCTTTACAAATAAATATACAATTTTTGTTATTTATTAATTTGAAAGACCCACCTTGGTGCGCAAATCCTCGTGTTCCACAAAGAAGTTGACCATTCGGTCAACGATGGTTGTCGTCTCGTTTAGTCTGACCGACGACATCTTGCCAACTGTAAATGGAAAGTAATAAAAAAATATTAGCCTGGACCAAATAATAGGCTATAGTGCGGTCTAGGGAGTAAATTATAATGCACTGCCTTGTATTAGCACCTTCGGCGGCCGTGATGATAGTTAATAGACGCGAAACGCATTCGATTTGTGTTTGGTTTACGCGCTGCGAGCGTTTCCTGTTAATCAGCGGAGCACACAAGCCCCAAGCTGGCCAAGGCAAAGCCTCGCCTACGCTACGCCGGATCAGAATATACTAGCTAGTATATACCTATACATATATAGTGAACGGCTGAACGCGGGTGCGAAATGTCATATTAGTTTAATCGTGTAAATCAGGCGTAGCTGTGCAAATTCCCTAGTGCCAATAACCTGGCGATTTGTGTTGAAGTGGCGGAAAACAAAAAAGTCGACCAGGCAAACAGTTTAAATTCACAATTTACCAAAAGTTCAGCTCCGAAGAAACTGTCGCGTCAGCAATTCCACGCTGCGCGTTCAATTCTTTCGGCCAACATTATGATTTACATTACATTGTTAAGTGGCGGTTAGGCTACGAAAAATAAGGGACACGATGCGGCCGGCTTACGTGCCCAGAACTGGTTTCATGTTCATCGTTCGTTAACTTGGCCAAATTAGCCGCATGTTCTCCGCCTCCATGCTTCTGGCTGTTGGAAAAACCCAGCCCGATATTGACCACAGGAGGCAGGATAGTCCAAGGACAGCGCTGCAGGTCCATGCATCATTAATTTTATGGTTCAGGGAGGAGAAACTGGTTGTTGGATCTCAGTTTTGATGTTCGTGATATTCGCATGGCTAGACAATGAAGCCCAGCTCAGTCTGAATCCTCTGGTCAGCCACTACTCATCAATATTGCCAATTTTAACGAGTTGTATCCCCTGATAATATTTTATTAATTTCCTTATTTATAATATGGACTTTATATTTCATTCAGGTTTCTTGTGGTTTTTGTCGTACGAATAACAGTTGGAAAAATGTAAATAAAAATTGCTTCTCTATTTTAATTTTATTATAACTTGTTTTGATTTATTTATATGCGTTTTTATAGGTTGAACAATTTAAATCATTTTGAATAAACACAAATGAAAAGCATCAAGCTTCATTGACTGAATTTTTTCAGTGTTGGATATGTAATACTTTATTTGTTGTGACACAAAAACAAGCTTAAATTTTGTAAAGAGGTAAGAACTATTCCTTTCGTTTCTTTCGTGTCTTTCCGGAAGCATTGCAAAAGGCAGAACAGTCAAGGACGACCCAAGTGGCTATAATTTTCAGGTATTGTCTTCTCAGAGAAGAGACGCGTTAATGGACGCAACTCTGCTGAACGTTGATGATCGGATTATTGGTCCTTTGGCAACTGTGACCCGGTGACTAGGCGGTTTCGCGTCTTAATGGCTCTCTTAACGCACCGCATTGGGCAACAACCGGAGATCTTGGCCAAATAGTTGGCCCAGTTGGCGCAGTCTTGTAACTCACTTGGCCATTTGAGCCATCATTTAGCCGGGCCGGGGCTCTCTATTAATTACGTGGGCACCTGCCATCTGCGACTCCGATTCGCACTCGCACTGGCACTCGCACTCCAAGTGAACGCCATTATGGAATCACCCAGCGAGCGCCAACTTGAGGCAGCTCGAGCGTTTTCTGTTCAGTCATCGCGCTCTTGGCGGAGCTGCGCGCGCCCAAAATGCATTCATTCAGCGAGATATTGACTAACGAGAATTTCGTCCGACTTATTTGCATTTATTCGAGTGCCATTGTCGAGTGCTTTTGCAAGGCCGGCAGTTCCAATCGACCGCCGCCGCCACACGGGGCAGGGCTTTCGTGAGGTTTTGAGGGTGTTAAGAAACCCATTTGAGTTACTTTTCACCCTTCGAAGTGGCCAAGAACTAACTAAAGGTGGAGAGTTATGATGTGTTCGAGTTGTTTGTAAGTAACAGGAACCAAGAGTTGGCGCTATATCAGATCTATCTATGCAAATATCCTCGTTCGAGATATAAACTTGTTTTATATGCCCGCGGTAATCGTTTTAAGATCAATATTATACCTATATACGTATGTATGTTGCTGCTCCACTAACCTGTTAATAATTTCCACTCGGAATTCCTATCGAATTTCACCGTCAAAACTCAAATAAAATAATATGCGAAAATCAAAGCATTATATAATCAAAATCAATATATATTCTACCGGTTTGCCACGGTCAGGGGCGAAATTTAATTCTTGATTAATTCGACGATCGAGGGCTGAGCTTGGACTTGGCTTTAGTTTTGGGACTTTCGACCGTGTTGAAGAAGATCTTTTATGGCCACTTAGCAGTTATAAATAGTTGAATAGTAGTGGAGAATTCCAGTTTAGTATCAAGAGGCCATCATCGCTCCCATGAGGTTTCCCCCCGTCTTCCGGTCTCTGAGCTCAGCCGCGGACTCTCATCTCGCCCAACAAAATCTCTCGGAATTGCTGTAAAATTTTGCCTATATATTTGCCTATTGGATTTTTATCCGAACGGCTGATGTTCACATGCAAATTAGCTTGGACTTTATGGCCAAAAAGCAAAGTCTGGGAGAACTGTTCGGTCAGCATTACTTTGCATATGAATTTTTGAATTTGATTCCCGCCATCCGGCTGCCAGAAATTTCCACATCGCCCCACCAGAGTTTGGGCTCTGATCTCTTTTTGCCTAAAATCAGACTAAGAATTGCGCAAAATTATTGCTATTTTTCCAGCAAAACTGGCAACCATTTACCTGTCAATTAGCGATAGACATCGACCGAGGGTGCGTGGCAGCAACAGCGGCACCAACCGAGCAAATATTAGGTGAAGCCCAATAATGGCAGAGTAAATAAATAGAAATATCACCCGCCCTGACGTCACATACCAGTTTATTATTATGCGATAATCAGCACGGCTAGAAGTCGGCCGATAAATTCTAGACACGCGCCGCCCCAAAGAGTCACACGTTTTGTTCTGTCGCCAAGCTCTGGCCACCATTTTTGGTTTGCGCAGCACATGTGGCGTATGCGCAATGTGCGCTCACTATGCTTCGCGGACTCCAAAGGCAGGTTCTACACATTTACAAACTCTTTAGGCTGATAAGAGGCCACAGAGCATCGCATCGCATCGCATCGCACCGCATCGCATCGCACCGCACCGCATCGCTCCGGAATGTTGAGGACGGGCCGCGACAAAAGACAGGGCAAAACATTGAAGTCGAAGCCGGAGCGGCAGCCTCTGATCAAGCGATTGAACGGACCTAAGGCAATGGCATCGGCATCGGCAACGCATTAAAAGTCGCTACCAAGGTCGCACGTTTTGAGGAAACAAAAAACCGATGCCGAAACTGGAGCTGAAGCTGAAGCTGAAGCTCCAAATCGACCGAACTGATCTCTTGCATTGGAGAGCTACCGCCATATTTTGTGCTCCCAGTTCAGTTCGGCTTTTTTTTGTGCTTTTTGGGCGTGCCCATGCCGACTGGGCAAACATAAACACCTCGACGGCGGCTGACGGAGGCGTATTATATGCCCACTGGCCGCTAAATGTTTCTTTTTCGTATGCAGATTGGAGTGTTATTGGCTTAACTATTTTGCATTAGCCTTAGTTCGTGCTCTGACCTTGAACTAGTCGCTAGAGCGAGTTGATGCAGGCGCATAAATTAGTCGATTTGAGCAATCGGTGACTTCCGTGTGGCTGGTCAGAAAAATTCCATTGGGAAAGTGAGATTAACTGACTTGCGGGCATTCCTGGGAGCAATTACGCGGAATTGACAAGGTTTCCATTACAACCGATCTCTGTGAGTGCTAATTGAGTCAATTCAGCTGCGATATGTTGGCGATCGAGTCCCCTGTGTGGGATCTACACCAGCCGCCGATTAGATCGGCCATTCTACGCCCCCCGGTGTCGAAGGCGATGCTAATGCAAAATTTTCCGCATTAGCTTTCTCCACGTATTGGATTATTCAAATGTTTCCAATTTGTCCTTATAAATATGCAAGTTTCCCCCCGAAGCACATGAAAAACAAGTCAAAGTTCGTCGCCTCAGTCTTTCGTTTGGGCAGCGACGACAACTGAATAAATTACATCGCAGAGAAATATTCACTAATTGCGCCTGCCACAAGCCGACTGAATATATATCAATAGGCAGTTCCATTGATCACCGGCTCGATGACGGGCCCTTCTTTTAATTATGATCAATTAGGCGCTTCGATCTATGGGGGAAAAATACAGCGGCAATTAACAGCTTCTGAAAAATAGCCAGCAAGTGCTTCGTTTCAGCGATCATTGTTTTCAATAACACTGGAGTCCGTCGCTATTCTTGCTTCTGACATTAATGTCATTGCACTTGCAGTTTCAAGAGCCATTCTGGTCCGGCCCAAGGGTGCCCAGAGTGACCTAGTCATTCATATAAGCAAGCCGGCCCATTGGGTGCCCAACACAACTCCCATAAATATTCATTCTCAGCGACTTCTGACCTCCAATATTTGCCACTGTCATCACCTACATCATCATCATCATCATTATTATAGCCATCGCCGTCGCCATCGCCTTGTTCTGCCTCGCGATTTATTTACCTTGCCATTATTATCAACTTTTTTGTCGGCTTGTTGGGCAAACAAGGCACTCGCGGGCGCACTCGGCCGAAAGAAAAAATTAAGAAATCCGAAACCAGATGGAAATTAGATGGACTTTTTTTAACTGTAGGTGTGACCGCCGGCGCATGTGACCCCAATTGGATTCAAAATATTAAAATGTAATTTGCCAGGGCGCAGAAATGTCACCGAAGTGCCCATAAACATGGCGACAAGTCACCCGCGACTTTTTGTTAATTTCATTTTCTCTCTTTTTCGGGCTAAGTCGACCGCCAACGTGCGAACGGATGTGCAGCAGAAACCTTTTGTGGACCCAATCACAGGCCTCGCCGCTGTGTGACACCAAGATAATTTCAGCGACAGCCTAACTATCTCCCGCTCGCCCCTCTCTCCGCAGACAGACGGTTGACGTCTGTTGACGCCAAGAAAACAGCAATAAAATCATAAATAAACAAATTGTGCGCATGCGTGAACGTCAGCACCAGTGCCTCTTTTCAAGGGCAGGCCCAACCGAATTACATTGGTCAAAAATGAAAAATATGGGTAACTGTATGCTCAGACAAGGCGTGATCTTCCAATTCGGCGTTCATGAATGAAATATATTTCGAAATAAAAGATCAACAAACACCCCATCAACTACAGTAGTCAGTCAGTTGGTCGCCCAATAAACTTGTCAGGTTCTTATCACATCGCAACTTAGCCCAAGGTATACACTTAAATGAGCGAGAGTTGACTTTGGGATTTCCGCAGATGTGTATCTCTTCGTTTAGCACGTCTTCTGATTGCTATTTATATATCGCAAACTTGTCCAGTTGTTCCCATTGTGTCGAAAATGTAACGCGAAATTCAGGGCTAAAGAGGAGAGCTCAGCTGCGAAGATGATATAATGCCAGATGAAATCGGATGCGACATGCACTCGCAAAAAACAGTGGTAAAGTGTGGCTTGCGTTTGCAACGAATTAAGAGTCAATCGATCATCAATCAAGACTTTTTTTCTGTGCACAAATCGGGGGTAATGCAACTGGCAGACAGTGGCAACTTGTTTTGGGTCGAGAGATGCGAGGGATTACAATAACGATCAAAATTGATCAATCGGCGTGCGATTTACATATCAGTCGCATTAGCAATGTGATTGACTTGGTCCCCACGAACCGACGACTTGCTGGCTGGGTTTGGGAATAGGGTTTGGGTCTTGAGTTTGGGGGCACCGTCTTCATCTCGGGGCGGGCTTTACAGGTGGTTTTGTAAGCCAGTTTTTTTTCCTATCCCGCTCCTCTCTTTCGAGGCCTGGCCACCGCCGCCGACATGTTATTTATTTATACAATATTTAGTTTGTATTTTTCTTTCGAATTCGTCCATGTCCGAGTCTTTGGAGCTGCTTTGGGCTCGGGTCGTTTCGCAATGGCCCCAAAAATGTCTCAAAACCTTTAACAGGTTGTGCCCCAGACAAAAGCGGAATGTGTGCGCATAATTTTGCATAAATTCTTAACACAATTTCCCATTGTCTCTCCTTTCCATGTTCTTTAGCACTTGCCTTTCTGTTGAATTTATTGAATAATTTCTCGGGACGAAATATTAACCGGACGGATCTGTCTGTGGCTTATTTGGGGCACGACACGGCACACGGCACAAATGCACACGAGAATCCAGCAAAGAACGAACACTAAACGACGTTGGGATTCTGTTATCCTTCGAGGTAATATCACGTATACGCGGCGTTGGCGGCCAGAACACAGAACACGAGGCGGCAGAAGGCAGATCTCGGCCAGCTTCACGAGTACCCAGCGATTACTTGGCAGTTGGCGCTCCGACAGCAGACTAAGCGATATCCGGGCCCTACAAGCCGTCTTCTATGCGCCGCGGCCACAGATACAGATACAGATACAGATACACAGATACACGGCTTCGGATTCGCAGTCGCAATCGGGTTCAGTTTCCGATTCGGCTCCGTTCGTCAACCGATCGTCGGCTAACAGGTGAGCAGGTGAGCACTTCGGCTGGCAGTCATTGCATGTTTTTGAGGGCCAGTTCTAGGATCTGCGTCGAGAACACTTCGGCTAATTACCCAACGATCGCGGCAGCGAAGGTGGCGTGAAATGTATGCAGACATTAATGAGATGTCGATAATTAACGTAATGAACGACCGCCTCCTCCCGTGGCGCAACTATTTGTAAATCGGCATATTAAGAAGGGAGAGAATGTTGCAGTGCCCCAAATCATAGCAGCCACCTGACAGCTCCAGCTCTACTCCGGGCGGGCCTTCATCATTGGGAGCGCGAGCGGGAGCGGGAGCTGACTGGCGGCGGGAGTTGAATGCTACTAGATGTGCAAAAGCGATTGTGCAATTAAATGGCCCCAAAATGCCTTCCAGCCAAAGGGGCACGGAGCAGTGCCGAGCTTCCAGTGGCCACTTGATGCATTTCAGCCACGTCATTCCCTCACTCACTCTCCAAGTCGGCGGCGTTGCACTGGCAACTGCATTACACATTGTTCGGGCATGAAAAGAAGTCTACAATTGCCGAGACGCACTGACTCCGACTCCGACTCCCTGACATTTGGCTCCATCGCTAATTGCTCAATCAAAGGAAAGAAAACAAAGCAATAAAAAAAATGCAGATTCGAGCCTCATTTGGTTGTCAAGTGATTGCCGCCGGGCCACGCCCTCTCTTCCCACACAAAACACAAAAAAATATACTATAAATATGTGTATGTAGATACAATGAGCGAGGGGCCTGCACTTTGCTGAAATTTCATCAATCGATTCATTCACAGATCGCCGACGCCTTTTAATCTTTGGATTGCGTTCCGGCCGATGCCTAATTCAGCTTTGGTTGTAGCTTCATCGAGCTTCCGCTATTGCGAAGGTCGCCGGCGTTGGAATGCCCGACGCGTGCCCGAAACTCATTTGGCGGCGGTGCGAGGCGGTGGGTGCTTTGGCTCATTTCAATTGCTAAATATTTTTGGCAATTCGAGGAAGATTCTACGCAGCTTTTTGTACGTAAACGTTAACGAACTCTCTGTCTGAACTCATTTCAAGGCGGGGCCAATCGATATCAGAGTGGGCAATCGCATTATAGTTCCACTTCCCGAAGTTTGGTCTTTTATCTACAAATTAAGTGAATAATATTTCATCTTACAAACTCCTCGAGACACTTTTACAAGCAGTCAGGTGGATCAGGTTAAAGTTGTTAACTGTGTTTCCTGATCTTCATTCAATCATCAGTTTATTGTTTAGGCGACGATTTCCGTAAATTTTCCATACGAATTTTCACTGCGTCTTCGGGCCAACAATTTCAAAGTCAATGTCGCTTGGCGGAAACAAAAGACTTCGGACACGAACTGGCTGCGATGCCCCGGAGCATCGATTTAAAGATACGACTGCTGCTGTTCATTTAACGACTTATTCGATTAGAGGTTTTTATGCAAAGTTTGTTTTATTTCACAGACAGCACCTTTACAACGAACGCGAAGAAAAAAAAAACATAAACATACGGCCAGTCTTTTGTGGCGTACATTATACGGCTTTAATGTTTTTGAACTTGACAAGATAGCTTAATTTGCATGAAAATCATCTGACTGGGGATTTCTGCAAGAATACGATTAATTGAGCAAAAAATTCTGCCCCTTCCTAGATTTGTTTTGCTCCTAATTTTGTAATTTTGACTTGTCCCTACTTTTTTTTTGTGGCAATTCTTGTAGCAATCATCTGCGTACATTAAAACTCAATTAATGCCTAACACTTAGAGAACGCCTAAAAAAGAGCAAGGGAGCAAAAAGCGCAGCCCGCCAATCTTGGCCAGCACCAGACTTTGAGTCCGCGTCCGAGGTGAACTGAGGCTGATTGGAAATCAATGAACTAACGAACTGGACACACAGCGGATGCTAGCGACAGCCTTGACCATAACACTTAAACGCCAAAAACCTTCAAAGACCAGTTGCCACTTGCTGGCTGTCAGTCAGTCAGTCTCCAAAGTCTCGCTCTCAGTCTGCGTCTGGCTCAGTCGATGTTTATTGAATTTAACGCATAAAGCAACTGCACAAGACCATTAATAAACGGCCGAAAGCCGAGCTGAAACTGGGTGGCGGCATGAACCCCACATACGCATTCGAAGTTTTTCGACATTGAACTGCACAGCAGACACACACGAACTCGGACACGGACTCGGTCTCTTATATAGATGCATATCTCATAATTACGATGACAGCCAAATACATAAATCGGCGTAGCTTCTCTTCCGGCTGGCCCAATGCTCCGAAGAGCAGGTCCCACACTGACCGACTTGGACGAACAAATTGTCCAATTAAGTGTGATGGGAAGTAATTAGAGTACACACATGTCGCGTGCATTGGACTTAAATTGAAAGTGAAAGCCTATAAAAAGCGGCAGATTTTCTAGTAAAATCAGGCAGCCGCAACTGAAGATGACACTTGAGCGGCAGCTCTGAATAAATCGGTGCGAAAGGTTACAGTCAAAATGCGAAGTTGAGACCATTTCCCCACCTGACATTCATTTGCATTTATATTTAGCACGAAGTTTTGGGGATACTGTGTAGGGCGTTTTATGATCTCCGAACCCCGAACCATAAAACGTAAAATGCTTTGTCTCTTAGTAGTATTTTTTATAGTTTAAATGGCGCACTATAGCTGGTGTGGAGTGGAACAAACCATGATGTGGGCAATCGAATACACAGTGAGGCTTCAATTTGTTGTACTAGTAATCGAAGTCAGTTTCGAAAACGATTCGGGAAAAAGAGGTATTTATCGCTCACTATCTGACAGTAAAAGTTGTGGTTGTGATATCTCGGAAACGAATCGTTTGCGAGCCTTTGATATTTAATATTTTTGGCTAGATTTATATATATATGTAATTATCACAATATATCGGGCTCAGAAATATGTATTTTTTATGTGATCAAAATTTCCGAAAATTTTTCAGTATTAGGAAATCATTAAACTATTTAAAAATAGATTGAAAAGCGAGAAAGCTACAATGTCTTCAGATGTTATGTAATAATCATATTGTATCTTGTCTGTAGTGCTTTCTAAATTTTCAATATAATGAATCTGGCAGAGTATTATACCAAAGCTCCACTGTGCCATTTAGCCATGCACATGCTTATGCCTCATTAAGACATTTTTAAAATATTTCTCTTTGATTTGGCTTGGTTTTCTCCCATTTTGCTCAACTTCCGAGCTGATATTCGCCTTATTTTTGACCGAGTCATTTGTTTTTTCTTTCCGTTTATTTTTGTGTTGTTGAACTTGAATTTGTGGAGTAAAACAAAAAAAGCTGCAATCGCATTTAGTTGAAAGACACGTGCCGACAGCTTGGCAAGTACAAAGTTCGATTATTTGCGAAAAATAAAACGAAATAAAAGGCTTAACGATCTGCGGATTCATTAATAGAAACTGGCACATAGCGAAGACAATGACGCCGCATAGAACACACGGCAGCGGAGGAGGGAATCGGACGCTAGTTCCGAGACTAGACCACGGCTGCTCACTTGATCAAGGGGGTCAAAGTCAACTCAAGATCCGCGCAGCATTCGCCTAGTCATCAGCGGTAAGCGCTGAGCCCTCGCCTGACAGACTGAACTCAACTAATAACCCCGATAATTCCGATTTCTAGTTCTCTGGGGCGATATATCTATGACGAGGCATTAGGGTGATGGCAACCCTTGCCAAATCACAGTCTAAAGCCCAAATTTTGTAAGATATTCGAATTTAAGCAGACATATACCCAATTCCGAGCAGTAGAAACCATCTGGTTGAGAAGTCTTTCAGATTTTTATTGTTTTGATTCGCTTTCATAATGTTTTATAGTAATATAATATCTACGGCTCCAATGCGCCCTCCTGATGTGTATTTGTGTGTGTGTGGGGATGAGTGCGAAATATGTGATGTGTAAGTGTAAATTCAGACCTCATTCGAATGTTTTGTATATATTACTCCATAAAACCCTAATGAATCGAAAGCAACAAGAGGGTCTTCTAATTGCATAACTTAAAGTAGAAATTGCTTGGCTGGCTTTTCGAAAACGGTTTTTTAGCAATGGTAGCCCTGAGCGAAAGTCACTGCGCGGATCGCGGCGCCTGGCATCACCTTAGCCGGCTGAGGCTCAGCCATTAGCAGCTGCTAGCAACTCTACCCAACTTAGAGTTAGATTAAGTAAACGATTGGAAATTGTATAAATAATTGTACATATATTAATTACTCTAGCGGAGAATCCATTCGACAATCAACTGTTTAGCTACTATTCCTTTGTATAATTATGCAGGATTTTGATGATAAATGCGCGTAATTTGAAGGTAGTTTTCTTTGTGTCGTGAATTTGCTTTAGTCGGACTCGTATAACAAGGTACAAATGCTCACCAAACGCTAAAAAGGCTGCACTGTAAAACTGCGCTAGTTCGCATTAATTAATGTTTAATGAGTAAGTATGCGTGGATTGTATGTTGGTTCTTTTTCTGATGATTGTTCCTTGGCATTTCACTCCAGCTTCTAGAAGGTTATTGGTTCTATGGGAACGGTACACTCGCTGTACATCACCCGGTACATGGCCATTTCGGATATGCCATGGTAATGCACAAAGGCAGCCGCAATGACCAGTATGTGGAATATCTGATGAGACTGACCCTGCAAGGTAAGAACGCAAAGTTAGAAAGGTTTGGAGGCGGCAAATATGTTGCCAAGACTTACCCAAATGTCGAACTTTCCGGGAAACCAGCGCTCGGGCACACGGAGGGCATACAAAAGGGCGCCCAGGATGTAGAGCAGGCCTATATCAATGTTGTTTTACAAAATATAAAACTACTCTTTCAGGAAACACACTCACCCATGAGAATTAGCCAGCCCAGGCTGGCGCGGCTCATCTGACTAAACCAGCCCTCCATGATGCTGTAGTGAATCGCTGGAATGACACCGGACAGGCCAAAGCTCATGAACACGCCAGCGCGCAATGGCCGAAGTCCCGGCTCCGAGAACTTGTCCCACAGAGAGACAACGATGGAGAGAACGCCCAGGACACACACCACCGACAGGTAGATGACCTTCGGCTGGTAATGACAGTAAAAGCCATAGTACAGCCAGGGTACAAAGGAGCCCATGATCAGCAGCGCAATTCCACAGTAGTCTAGTCTGCAGCAAGAATATCAAACAATTAATTCCGGCTTAACCGTAACAATATGAAACGCAAGAGCCACTTACTTAGAAAACAGTCTTCCCATCTCTACGGAGTGACAGCTGAGTGTGTGAAATGCGAAAGAGAATCCCAGGCACACAATGGCCCCGACGAAGAAGGCCCCGAAAACAATCTTTTCCTGTGTTTGAATCTCTACCGACGGTCGGGTTATGAAGTAAGCAGCCACCCCGATGAATGCGATGCAGCCCAGCAGATGGGTCCAGATGTTGCCAGTTTCCGTGTGGACACGGAAAATCGATTTAAAGCATGCGCGGAACGAGGGCAACGGTGGGCGATGACCACGGTGAAGGAAGTCGTTATCCTGCAGCCATTTAGGTAGGTTCTTATAGTGGCAAACCTTCCAGCTAGCCTCCCAGACCTAGGATTAAATGAAAAGAGATATTAGTTGGGTGAAAAAAAAGGACAGCAGCTGCAACAAAGGATAACCAACTATAACCTTAAATATAAAATATAAAAAAAAAAACAAAAGAAAACAAAGCACTTGAACCATTTATTTAACTGGAAAGTGCGCCACAAAATCACAAAACATCACACGGAATCTGTCCCCCAAAGCCTCTTTTAACTTAGGATGGACCATATAGCTTACCTTGCGGACAAACTCCTCCGCCTGCTCGGCGGCATTGTGGGCCAGTGCGCCCAGGTCTATTTCATCGGAGAGAACGCCAGCTTTCAGCACTTCCGTCATCTGGGGGAAAAATTGATAAGGCATTCAATTGTAAGCTTAGAATGCTACGAGCAGGATGTCAGTGAAAATGAATGGGACTAACGACTTTTCCGCCTGCCTGCGCCTCGATTGCGTCCTCCTTCTGGCTTCTCTTTGCAATTTCTAAATCTTGACCAACTTCCGGGTCCGGGTCCGGGTTTACACGCACCACAACCTCTGGCTGTGTCTGCAGCTTGTCGTCGGGCATCTCGAGCGGCCGGCAGAGATTCGTGCGAAACTAAAACTAATTGTGCAAAACAACGAGTGTTCGTACTTTGAAGCTTGTGGCAGTCGCATACTTAGTCAAAACAATTTGTATAAACGATGTTGGCAGAGCACGAGAAAGCACAGAGTACGTCAAGCGATAAGATAAGCGCGCCCGAGCCTGTCTCTCTTTCTCTGCGCATTATCAGCGACGCATCTGACGCTGAATACCTAGTCAGAGCGGGAAGGGCCAAGCTGGCGCTTTTTGCGCTTAATCCCCTCGTGACCCTTAAAGCCGTTGCTTAAAGGCACGATGAAATAGCCTGACGGGCCAAGTAAAAATCCCGAATCACGAAAACATACTTGACAGCCGGCAAATGAAGAGAAAGACGAAAATAGAGAAGGCCTAACTTTCTGATTGCGCTAGAATGGGCCAAATATTGGGCCATTTAATTTATCAAAGAGCCCAGATAAGGTTTTACAGCGAAGCAGAA
This sequence comes from Drosophila seguyi, assembly GCA_008042675.1. Classification (NCBI taxonomy): domain Eukaryota; kingdom Metazoa; phylum Arthropoda; class Insecta; order Diptera; family Drosophilidae; genus Drosophila; species Drosophila seguyi. Next base: position 15,801 of record VNJU01001275.1, on the reverse strand, counting down.
CTGTGACTCAGGAGAGCACCACCTGTGGTGTTAAGGCAATGCAATGGCCACCATGTGGGCCAGCCATCGTCGATAAGAGTTCCGACATTCAAATGACAGTCGGAAAAGTGCGACTAACAAGTGGTTGGTGATAACCACTGACTGGCGGGTCAGTGATAAGAGTGTACCACAGATGGCTGCGCAAATCGATTAACTGCAAATTTTCCGTCAAGCAACACTCACCTCCGCCTCGATAAGCTGTGTGTCCTCGGGGGTCGAGGGTAGCGGACAGCCGGCGTCATCCTCCTCGACAAGCTCGTCGTCATACTCAAGCAGATCCAAGTCATTGGCGCTTAGCGAATCTTCGGGTCCCCAGCCGCGACGCTTGCGTAGTATCATCGTCACCTGTTCGAAGATATCCTCCTCAGCCTCGTCGCTGCCACTGCCACGCAGTGTGGCCGTCGTGGTGGTCACTGCCTCGGCGGAGGACTTACCGGACGAGTCCATGCCAAAGGCGGCCCTAACGTTGGTGGTCACCTCTACCTCTGCGTTGCTCAGGTCGCCCGTCGAGCTGTGACGCTCCAGCAGATTCGTGGCCGAGTCCATGGCGATCCCGGGTTAGCCTCCAAAAAGCAGATTCTGAAATTAAATGGGCTCTGATCAGTTACTGGATACATTAAAATTTTGTTTAGTTTCGGAAACGTTTGTTAGTTCAACGCAGTCGTCGCCAGCTGAAACTTGATATTTGCGTAGTTTATGTGTAGTTTATGTCTTTATTTGCTTATTAGTCTGTCCCAATCCCTGCCAATCGCCCAGCCATATAGTATAGTACCGGGTGACCTTTGGATCCCACGATATCTGAACACTGTTATGGTGTACTTATATATATATCGTATTTCTGTTTGTTTGTATGGCACTGTTGATTGTATCGCTTAGCGAGTTAGCTTGCCAATTAAAGTTTTACATAAGATCATTCACGGGGACGGGAGCAAGGGGTTAAAGTGCAATCTGCACTCAAGAAGTTTTCCATCGATAAGCACTCCAAGTGCAGGGCCACGTGGAGTGCGTAGAGTTGTGACGAGGAAGTGACCGCCACCAGATTTTCACCTGCGCACTCTAGTTTTTTTTCCCCCGAACAACTTTTCGGACTATTGGTGTCACAACATTTCGGGGCACCAAGGGGTTAACTTTCAACACACCGTTGCACTCGCAGTGCTTTACTCACTTCACAAAAGTCGTGCGATTGGCGTAACTTTAACTGAAGGCGCTTGAAGTTAACACTGCCGCTGGGAAAAGCACGCTGCTCTCGATTTAATTGGATGCAAAAACAGATCTTTTCCTGTGTTTTTCCTTAATTTTCTTGTTAGAGTGACTGCCTGCGCAAAAAGGAAAATCTAAAGATACCATATGTTGCAGCAATAAAAAGGAACATTTTCCCGCGCAAGAGCGGCCACACTGGAGTGCCCAGCTGTTGTATTTTATTTGTTTGGTGGACCAGTCTGGCAACGCCCTAGAGCGGCGCCGACGTTCAAAAAAGGCTGATAGCGAAGTCACGTTGCAGCCGGCAAACAATGTGATTTCATTATTAGTCAAACATTGTTAGTCACTTACGGCTTTTTAATGGCAGTCAATGGGGTGATAATTTTCCCTGCTAAATATTGTTATTTACCCTAGTATTTTACAAACAAATTATTTTCATGAGAAACTGTCGACCATGACGAAATTACAAGATGCAAAATTGAATAGTTAACTCTTTCTTGGTTTTTGAATAAATTATTAGTTTCTCTTTGAATTTTATGAATAGAAAGTCGCTGTTAAAATGTGACAGAGCTTTTTGGCGGGCAAATATATTAGGATGCATGTAGACTTGTTCCTTAAACTCAATATTTACCTACCTAAAGCTTTTTGTAAAACGATATTTACCTCTCATTACGTGCCCTATTTAATGGTAGGTCTGTATAATAAATTAAAGGTTTAATAAGTATATTATTTTATCGCTAACTTGTTTTGTTTTTGTTATTGTTTACACTCCCCTGTCTAATAATGCTGTAATGCTACGGAAAAATTACTACACAACAGTAATTTTTTCAAAAACGGAAAGTTCCCTCAAAGCTAGTAGTTATGAAATCGCTAAGCCGATTCTCATTAAGTTCACATATTATAAAGCGGGATTAAATCTTATTTAAATATTCATACGCAAATGTTATTTTCCGTGTGCCGAGGAAGCTCGTGGCACAACACTTAAATATAAGAATATTATATGTTGTATAAATCCTAAACAAGCTTAACTAAAATCTGGAACAAGTTCCGAAATAATTCGTTTATAAAATCGTTAATTAGGTGCTCTAAGATTGCATACAAATCAATAGAAATTTCACAAGCTGATACCAAACTGAAGTAAACCTTTATTATGTATGCTCTATCATTTTTATTTAAATATACTTAAAATTATACTTGGCTACTCAAGTCAATACTCTCTATTTATGCGTGAATTGAAATAAGTGGATAGTAAAAAAATTGACTAATTTAGTAACCCATTGAAATCTCAATTGCTTTCGGATTTTATAGCTTCTGTTGCTATGAGAATAAAGAATTTTTATGGGCCATAAAAATTATACAGCTTAAAGCAGTTTACACTAAGCATTCGTCTTAGTTTTTAAAATTAGTTAATATTAGCGAGGCCAAAATTTATAGAACCCCGCTTCTTTCTCATAGACGATTCAGCATCTCGATCAACAAATCCAGGCCACATTAATCAGCCGACGATGAGTTTTGAGCTCTCGGCGCTCGGCTCTCGGCTCTTGACGTTCTGATAAGCACCGTCGCTAACTCGGCCAAGGATCTGAAGCAGATTTCGCACAGACCCCGACTAGCGGTATTAATCGGCGGTATTAAAATAGTTGCCGCTGAAGTTCAGGGTCAATATCACAAAAGAGAAACGCCGATAATAAACGCGACGCGAATGACAAGCAAACGATAACAAATGCAAAACGGCTTTTTGTTTTTGCCTCGCCTTGCGACCAATATGGAAATGGAAATGCTAAAGACCCGGAAGAGCTGCTGCACTGCATCGGCTTTGGCTGTGACTTTGGCTTTTGCTAATATTTGGCCCGGCACTTAGCACGTGGGCGGGGGCTTAATTGATTTTGGAAAGTGCGTAAAATTTCTCACCGAACGCTTCCCAGCAAGCTGGAAATGTGTTAATCCCTTAGTTTGCATAACTAAATACCCGTAATAGAGACGGAGTCGCCGGTGGAACGAGGTGTTCCAGATTGAGACCGGCCGATTCAGCCCAGCTCCAGCTCTATGACGTGACGGCGATAATAAATCAATTGTCTAGCGGTTTATTTAAAGCCCATTCGTGTGACGGCTAGGCAAGTGCACAGGGAGAAATAGCAGTTGTTGATGATAACCAGGATCCAATTTTGGGTTAATTTAATTTTTTTTTAACATGTCTAGTATATAAATGATTAATAAATATTATATTCTGATAATTGGTGTAATTATCTATATACTCCATATTTTTTTACCATTTATTTGTTTTAAAACTTTCAATGGGAAGGGAAGCCATGGATTTTCTACAAAGTTGAGCATAAGCAAAGAAATGAAAATATATCAGATTTAAACTTAATACATCGAAAAGTTTTTATTTGAAAGCGGAAAGTAGCTTAAATAAAACAAGGGCTTAAAAACTCGTACAACGCATACACGATTTTGTTTAACACTTTTTTCCCTGTGTAAGTTTATATTGCTTCGTGCTCTTTGCGTTTTGAGCGCGCTTTTTGCGATAGGATCTGCATGTTTGTTTTTTTTTGGCAATTGGGGAAGGGTTAATAAACTTGTTCAAAATAAACCAAGAAAAGCCATCGCCGCCGCCGTGTAGCTGCTGCCGTAAGCAGTTTTGCTTTCTTTTTCGCCACAAAATGGTAACCATACCCATTCGCTTTAATTGCTTCAAACTTGACCTTAGCACCAGAAATCCAAAAATCAGAAAAGTAACCAAAACGCCATTAACGCGACTTCGACTTGCAACGAGTGACGAAAGCGAAGGAAAAAATTAAGTATACGCCGAGCGGCCCGAGCGCCGACTGCGCTGCCCGCGCGACGCTGGCAGCTACGCCAGCCGCGAATGCTGGCCGGCGCGCGGAGCTCGTTCATTTTGTTTATTTATACAGCCGAGCGTGTAGAACTCCATATTAGTGTCTTCTTGGCGTTGGCCGCAGTAGAGACGGTCGAGTCCGAGCTTCAATCTGTATCCGATCCCCTGCCAGCTTCAGGCTACGGTTGTGCGACAGTGTGTGTGTCTGTGCCAGTGCGTGTGTGTTAGCCAAGTCAACGGAGGGAGTCCGCCGAACGTGCCCCGATAGAATCCACAGAACGCAGGTACGGAAGTGATAAAGTTCTTTTTCGGATTTTTGGGGCCAGCCCTGGCGCGAAAGTGTTGCATAAATTAGAGAGCCGTTTTCGGGACGGGAGAAGTGGTCCAGAAGCCGCTCTAGGCCTGGCCAACTCGGCTGCTGCTGCTGGTGCAACTGCAAGTGCCACTGAGATACTGGCAATGGTCCGTCTGATTTTTCTCGTCGACCTTAACCCAATGCATCGCACATAGATTAAATGCTGAAAACTGGCTTGAGGAGCTGCAATTTTGCCAGTCAGCCAAGGCCAAGACCCTGGCTGCCTGGCTGCTGCTGCATTGAGGCGGCCAAAAGTAAACGATTTGAACTTGTAATCGATTGCTATTCAATTTGCAGCTGCATCGCATCGCGTCGCTCAAGCGGCCTTCGGGCCGCCAAAAGCCCACGCCTCGCGAAGATGACCACATTTCATGGTTATGCAAACAAGTTAGAAGTCGGAGTTCCCACGAACAGGCCACGGGCCATATCCGTTACAGTTCCTAAAGATAACACAGGCACTGGCGGCCCAGCGGGCTTAGAAAAATCCAATTAACGCCGCAAATATTTGCCAAGTAATTAAAGGTTGTCGGAGACCGCCCGTCAGTCGACAAGCGCCAAAAATTATGACACACTCTGTGCACAGGGAAAAACAGATCATTTACAGATAATTTAAGATGATCCGGTTTCCAGAGATCTGCTTACCATAAATATGCAAACTTAATTTATTAATACTCTTAGTTCTGAAGCTTGTCCCAAAATACTAATTAATTCACTGAATATTTTAATATATTTTTATATATACATATATATAGGGGAAGCACAAAAACTTCTGAAGAGGTCTGCATTAATAACAAAAATTAAATGCATATCAATAAGAATCTATCGTATGGGCCATTTCAAAAAGGCTGATGTTATCTATATTTTTCAAAATTAACAGCTTCACAGAGCAGCAACCCCAATTACACGGTCATATCGGCCAACTCTCTACTGGAACTAAGTACTTCTAATTATTTTTAGAAAATTCAATATCCAATCAGATTATAGTTTATGATCTTTATTTTTCACGGTGTCAACTTAAGCCAGTCGCTGGATATAGGTATGGATTTGGGTGTATATGTGGCGTTGCTGTGGTTGCCAACTGCTGGCTGACTCGGCGCGTTTCGCTGCCTCCTCTGTGTATATGCCTCGGCTGGCAGAAAAATTAATTTACAGCGCTAAGCAAGCATGAAACCATAAAACATGTGCACTTGACACAGGCAAGACTAAATGATTAACCTGTTGCACACGTCGGGAAAACAATGCGCAACACATCAGAAACCAAAACAGCAACAGACACAAAAGCTCGAACCTATCCGATGCCACATACCCTTTGCTCAGAACCCATGATACTTGCGAGATATTCAGGTGCATCTCAGCACCTATGCAAGTTGCGATGGGCCAACCTTAATGTATTCGGGAATTTTGTTTATTTTTTTCACATGGCTAATTGTTGTCATTGGCGAACAGTCAAGTGCGTGTGAAAAATCGGTGCTGCAACACCTGTAATCCCCAGAAAAACATCCGCCCCATTGGAGTGCAATATGCGCAGTGAACAATTTGATTCTATTAGATCGTAATAATTTTTAAATATATTAAAAAAGTAGATAATTATTAAAAGTTGAATATATATTACAAAATAGAAGACAATTCAAAGTAAATTTGAACCGAAAATATATATAACTCAATATAAAACTTATCTTGGATATATTAAATAAAAAAAATGCTACCATTCATATTGCTTTTAAAACTAAATTAATAATAAAACATATAATATAATGACAAATGTTTATTAAATGTTTTCTATAATTATGCTCTACTTTGCATCTCTGTATAGACACGTGGCTAAAAAACATTCGCCTTCTAAGCACAACATTGCAAAATAAACATGCAAAACTTGCAACTTTTTACCAACATTTAAATCGAAACAACAGAAACAGATACAAATAAACACACTGGCCGATGAAAGACTAATGCGCCATCGGCCTTCATTAGATCTCGAATTAGTGGTAAATGAAGTTGTTTTTTACTCAAACCTTTTATTTTTAGAGGCAAAATCATAAAAATTAACGCTTTTTTCTGGTGCTTTTCCGCACCGGCCAGACACTTTTGGGCATTTAGATACTACTTATTCGTATTAGTCACAAGCCCAAGGGAAGCAGATAGGAAAGACCGCAACATTTGGAATTATGGACAACCCGTGTTGGTAGCTGGGTAAATCCAATTCCGAGTATCGGTACTCGGTACTCCAAACTGAGGTTCTCCGTTCTCGGTTCTCCGTTCTGATAATGCTGACACGGCGTTCGACAAGCAGCTCTTAAAGGGTACAAATTCGCAATAGCGAAATCAATTATGCATACAATACACATAATTTTAATGCGTGCGCGGCAGTCCGTCTCTGTATCTGTGTCTGCGTTTATTTTTTCATTTTTGTTTTCTTACATTTCATTTCCCCCACTGCGGAAGAGCTGGGCCTAGCTAGAATCGAAGCTCAGCGGCCTCTGGGTGTCCAAAAGTGTTGCAGAAGGTGCCCGCGGGCTGGACTGAGCTGGGGGTTTCCCAAAATTGGATGGGCGGGTGGCCCATCAACGTCAGCAGCAGCCCCGAAGGCAGCCAGCGGAACAGTCGCCTGACTCAACAGTTGTCGACAGTTGGCGTCACATTTTTGTTCGTGATGATGATGATACTGATGATCACGGCGATGATGCGAGCTCACTTTTCCTGTCTCCAGTGTCAGTCTATGGATGCCAGGTGCCTTGCATACGAATGGGAACGGGACTGGGAATGGGCTGGCGAATGCGATTGGGAATGGCTTTGGCAATATGGCTATATGGAAATGGGAAGGCGATCGATCGCACTAACCCTGACAGAGACCCAGTCTCAGTCGCTGTCGATCAGCAGCAGTCGCCACATATCAATCATACGCCAAGTGGGTCCAATTAGCGGCGGAGCCAGGTGTTTGCTCTGTTCTTCGGGAAACTTTCAAGGCGAATGCTCTCCACGTCTAGTGGCACGCCATGCGATCCGTTGTTGCAATTAGAACAGAAGCTGAAGCTCCCTCCAAGCACCAGTCATTCGGCTGTCATTAATAGAGATCGAGACTGCTCTCCAAGCAGGCCCTGCTTACAAACTTGCCGAATCGGTTGGACTTGGAATAAAATCAATTCAGTTCGACGACTGGCTGGATATATCTATGCGAATTGAGCAGCTAATTATACAAGGCGATCTAACTAGTCGAGAATCTTCTGCTGCGGTGGACGACGAGTTCCGGTTCGAGTTGGCTAGGTCAGTGGTTAATGAAGAGAACACACACGGAAAGCCACGGCAACGCGTTACATAAAAACGAGTTCCCGCGCCGCACACACTGTAATTGAATACATTTTTGATAGGCCATTTTCAATCAAACTCTTTCCGCGTGCAATTTAAATAACAATGTGAGGCAAGAACAAGAAGCGAGGCCAACGCCAGCCATCCATCCACATGGCTAGAACATAAAGCCCGTCTGTGTGTGTGCGATTCGGAGATAAAAAGATTCGAGGAGATACAAGATACAAAATGAATGCCAAAGTTGGACTAACTTTAGTGCCAAGGCAAGAAATTCAAATGAAGCCTTGGGTGCGACTCTTTTCAGGTTTCAAGCCATTGACTTGCGGTCGTGTCAGCGCCAAGAATCTAAGATCTTAAAGTCGTCTTCAGATTCATATGCTGTTTATATATTATATGTACGTATATTATATGATACATGGACGACATTGGAGTGCATCGATGGCAGCCAGCTTTATCTCTGTCCGGCGACTGCTGTCGTCATTCATCACTCGATTGGGGATAGCTCAATTGGCGATTTCTTCGCGCCTTTCATTAAAAAATCATTGGCGTATCTCGCCCAGAAATTCCAATGCAGCTCACGCTCCTCGCCTGCGCGGCTGCTCGGTAGCTCGGCGGCTCCTCAGCGTTTTCAGCTCCTCCTCAGTCAGCATAATCAACGCTCGCGACACGAAACTCACAACTAGCAACTAACAACTCGCAGCTCGCGATTCCGATTCCGAATCCCATTCCGAGCTGAAAACGTGCCAAGCGTTCGGGATTTAGAATAACTTTTCATTCAATATTTTGGCAACGCGGCGTACGGACGTCGAGCTCTGAATTCTCGATTTTGGGCGAAATTTTCTAAAGCTCTTTCTGCCTTCCCTCGCTCTTTGCAGTTGTCAATTGCAGATTAAGTCAGCCACGATGACCACCTATATGCAGATTGTCGAGGAGCGCATCTCCGGCCTGGCCAAGGGCGTGGGTAAGTCTAAAAAAACCATTAAAATAATTAACTTTGAATATTAATTGTATAAAATATTTATCATCCAGATGAGACGGTGGACAGCTGGTTCCTCATGAGCTCCCCAGCGCCCGTGGTGGGCGTGGTGCTGGTCTATCTCGCGTTTGTGCTGAAGATCGGACCCGAGTACATGAAGAACCGCAAGCCGATGGATCTGAAGCGCATAATGGTGTTCTATAATGCCTTTCAGGTGTGCTACTCCATTTGGATGTGTCGCACGGTGAGTCCATAAAAGCCACAAGGCGTCACAATTATTCAGAGCACTGATCCCAATTTATGTATTATTCATTTTTAATAATCACCGTAGCGAAGTGCTTGTTAAACATACAACATTATGGTCTAGGCAGTATTTGCATTACAAATTCCACACCTTTAAGCCAAATATTTAGATGAAACTCATAAAATAGTTCAATATTCTAGTATAGACTCGATTTGGCAATTGACAAAGAAAACGCAAATCATGAATAAAATGATATTGTTACATTTGTTAGGCTTAGATTTTAGTGATAAAAATGTGGGTTGGATCAGTAGCAAAGATTGATATGTGGATATTAAATCATCAAAATAAATCTGCAATAACTACTTCTGTTTAAATTTCCGCAGTCCATCCGGGAGAGCAATGTAATGGCCTCGATCTTCTCGAAGAAGTGCGAGATTACCCGCACGCGGGAGCAGACCCTGGCCCTGTACTCCGGCGCCTGGTTCTACTTCTTCTCGAAGATCATCGATCTGCTGGACACCACATTCTTCGTGCTGCGCAAGAAGGACAACCAGATATCGTTCCTGCACGTCTACCACCACACAGTGACGGCGCTCTTCTCGTGGGCCTACCTGAAGTACGTGCCCGGCGAGCAGGGCGTGATCATTGGCATCCTTAACTCCGGCGTCCACATCATTATGTACTTCTACTACATGGTGGCCGCGATGGGACCCCAGTACCAGAAGTACCTCTGGTGGAAGAAGTACATGACCAGCATCCAGCTGATCCAGTTCGTCCTTATCCTCGGCTACATGCTGGCCGTCGGTGCCAAGGGCTGCAACATGCCCAAGACTCTGACCTTCTTCTTCGTGGGCAACACGGTCATCTTCCTGTATCTGTTTGGCAATTTTTACCGCAAGACCTACAAGAAGGCCAAGACCGTCGACGGAGCAGGATCGGCGACGGGCAGCAGGATGGCCAAGTCTGCGCTGCGGGCCGCCGGCGGAATGGGATGCATGCCGCAGACAATGAACGTGGGCAATGGAAAGACGGCGACGGCCATCAGTCTGCAGAACTCGCTGCCGGGCAAGGCCTACATCGACCTGAACAACAACAGCGTGAAGCCGCTGAAGCTGGAGTGAGAGAGAGAGCTAGAAAAGATTAGGGGTTTCATTTAGCAATTACTTTCGTAGCGCGGGGCTTCAGAAGTTAGTTCGTAAGGTATCCGTATCCATATCTATATCTGTATCTGTATCTACACCTGTGTTTCTGTATCTCTGTATGTAGGAGGAGTGGCCAGCGTAATGTTTATGCCGGACAGGCGAAGATATTTCAACCCAAAAAGTAGCTAGAACCCTAAGTGTGCGAATGTTTACGTGTTTATGTTTTTCTAGCCAGAGTGCCTGTGTGTGCGAGCGAATGTGTGATAGAGTTTATTAATGAAATGCAGCCGTAAATCGTGTCTCGGAACAAGAACAAGAAAAATTCAATAAAACTTTGATTTTTGTATATTTAATAAGGAGCCCGGCGCTCCGTCTCTGTTCTTTGCCGGCGGGATTCGGGTTTCGCCGATGGGGGTTTGGGTATTCTTTAATTTTCGGGTTTTCTGCACGAGGCTGGGGGTTAGATAACCGAAAACCAGTTGGATCCCATTATTTATGAAGGTATATTCTTGGCCAAATCGATTCCCGGGCCACGCGCTCCTCCGCCCGGCGGAATTATGCAGATCTGCAAGCCGCAACCATTCAGACTTATTATATATTCTCCGTGGCATAAAGAGTGATTAATGCCTGTCGATTAATCGATGAGATTTCATCTGCCAATTGTCCTAGGTAACTGCGTACGCGTGCTTGGCGCGATTATGCAACACGTTATTCTGGCCAACAAGAGAACTGGTCTCTGGCTCTGCTCCAGCCCGGCTTAGACACCTTGGCGACGAATGGCTTTGGGTGAATGTCGCTGCCAAATTAGAATTTCTAATCAATTTTTTCTCCCTCGCCTTGACTCACACACATGCCCAGCATCAGCACAGCACAGCCCGTTTATTTATGCAGATTTTTAATATAAATAGATAAAAAAAAAAACCGATGTTGTTTGTGGTTGAAGTCAAAGTTCAAGGGCCTGATAAAGAACGCCATCTGTGTCTTGTGGGGTTCCTGTGTTGAGTTGTGTATTTTTATCGATGGCATTACTTATTTTCGCCACATTTGCATAGGTCAGACATTCTCAACCGGCTAAAAAGCCGCAAACAATGCCTAAAAGTATGCTCTCCTTCCGCCATTTGCACTATGGAAATTTTTCAAAAAGGTTTCGCACAGGTTCTGGTCTTCTTCTCCGACTTTGATCTTCGATCAATTCTTTGCCGATCAGGCCATAAAACTGGTAACCAGAGATATAGCTCCGGTTGGGGCTAGTTGAAGACAGGCGACGACTTTTTCGCTCGGAGGTTCGTCTTTGTCTTTTCGTGTTTGTGGTCAAGATCAAGGTCAGTTGTCGAATAGAGGAAACCGGCTCTCGGTTCGATACTGTATCCGCAGCAGCAACCCCACTCGAAGATGCGTTTTCACTTCCGCTTCGCTGTGGTTCCGTTTTGACTGATTGCTCAATAAAAGGCTGCGGAATTTATCAAACTCTTATCTCGGCGACCGCTGGCCGTTCAAGGTGCCTCCGAATTAAGCTCTGCTGATCAGCGTTCTCAAAGCCACGTAAAAATTGGACGTGCTGCATCACCATCAGCACCCCAAAGACCTGTTCTAGCCACGCCCATTCAAATTCAAATCACTTTTCGGATTACGGATGTCGCGGCTTCCGCCGCCGAATGAATGAAAAGATTGTTCTCCACATTTTAAGATATTGATTCGATTTAAATGAGTTCCTTGAGCAAAGGCTTCCTTGAGAGATTTATGTGAGGTTAAACCAATGGGTGGGGCTTGCTGGGAGATTCCCCAAATTTAACGGGCATATTAACCAAACTAAATTAAAAATTAAAATTGTTTGAAGCAATCTTTATGATTGTTCTACGATTTTGATTACAGGAAAGTGCAAAATTTTCAAGGTCTAAGCTAATTGAATTAGCCGCTCTGGATCTTGACTTATTGAAAATATATATCAAAAGATATAAATTGAGACAATAAATTTCAAAAAGTTTAATTTATGATTATTAATTTGAATTATTCTAGAAAATGAAGAAATAATATATATCAAGTGCTTTTTTTAAAGTGTCTTTTAAATAAGGCAACTTTAAGCTTTTAACATAGCATATTTTATGTTTTTTTCTGAAATGTCAAAAAAGCCTGTATAGAAGCGCCTAGATAATATGTTATGATCTTTAATTGATTCTCAAATACCCTTAGAGACCTTCAAGATCAATGGCCCCTTGTGACCTTAAGTTCTATTCCCCGCCCATGTTTCATTCATTGAAAAAAAGAATCATTCTCATTGTTGTTCTTTTTCATTATTTTTTTTTAGAAAAAAATTCTATATTTTTATTTGTAAAATGTGTTTGAATTTATGGGGGTTTGCTATTTGCTATTCACTATTATTTTTCACTTCGCTTATGCCTACTTTACATACCACAAGTATATAAAATCTAAAGAAAACATATTCATATGCGTACCTACACTTATTTACACAACTAACGCTTCTTCTGCCTGTTTACTTAACTTAGTTCAGTTTTGGCCGAAAGACATACGACTTCTTTCATTTGTTGTCCGCCAGATGCGAACATCAAACGGAGCGAGCGATGATGACGATGGCTGCAAAAAGCAATTTCAACTGTTTGAACATTTACATAATGGGTGTATCGGTGTCTCCAAGAGTTCGGAAACCTCGTTTGCTCAAATACATGTATAGATTTTGTCTCGTTTTTGATTTTTGGCGGCGGATTGCTTAAGAAATTAGTCAACAAAGTTGCACATAGAACGTGGTGGCTCTCAGTGGTGTCCCGCTTTGTACGAGTATTGAGGGGGGGGCACCTGGTGTGGGTGGTGGGTGTGGCGGCCTACAAGGCCTTCTGTTTCTGCTTCTCCTCCTGCAGCTGCTCAGCGGCCCTGTTGAGGTCCTTGGCGCAGCTTTCGTTGTTATTGTCCGCGTTTAGAGCCTTGACCTTGGCAGCCTCCTGTTTCTTCTTGTAGGACTTTTGGTAGAAGTCGTTGAACAGGAAGTAAAAGAATACGGCGTTGGGCAGGGTGAAGCACACCGACCACCGGGGATAGCCACAGTCCGTGTACAGCAGCTGGGTCTGGTGGATGAAGGCGCAGCAGAACTGGATCTGTAAAGCGGCAGGAGAATATATTAGAGTTAATTTAAAGATTTTTCAATTTCAATTTTTGTTACTCAGAAAATAATTTGATTATTGAAACTCAAGTCTGGCAGATGTTTATTATTCTTTACATACTCCATTTAAAAATGCAACAATTAAATATAATTTATTATTATTGATTCCCAAACATAAGTTCAACTATTTTTCATTATGCAATTGCAACCATTACTAGTCTCAGAAACCATCAAATCAACAGTTCAATGTCAAAGTTTTTTAAGAAGAAACTCACTCAAGTTAGAATCTTAAAAAGCATGAAGTAGATCGGATATTCAAAACACCACTCACCATCTGCAGGTTGGTGATGTACTTCTTCCACCACAGATACTTCTGCATCTGGGGTCCGAAGGCAGAGAGGAAGTAGTAGGAGTACATGATGATGTGCACGAACGAGTTGATCCAGCCGATGAAGGTGCCGTGTCCGCCGGGATAGTACTTGCTGGTGCCCCAGCTGATCATGGGCATCACGGTGTGGTGGTAGACATGCAGGAAGGTCACTTGGCGGTCGTTCTTGCGCAGCACAAAGAAAATGGTGTCCAGCAGCTCGGTTATCTTGGCCAGATAGTAGACGTAGACGACGCGCGCCTCCCGATAGGCCTTAGGCGTGCGGGACCAGTCCACGGGCTGGCACCGCCAGCTGTAGTACCGCCAGATGACGACGCCCTCGTACACCATCCATACGCTGAGGGCCACCTGGAAGAAGTTGTAGACGAGCAGGGTGCGTTCCAGCTTGAAGGGCTTGCGATCCTTCATGAACTTCGGGCCCCAGGAGAGCACGAAGAACAGGTAGAAGGCAAGGATGCCCAGTAGCGGCAGCGGTGACTTGATCAGGAACCAGTCATTGGTGCGTGGATCTGCGAAAGTGGCAGTGAGAATCAGCTATAGTTGGCCAAGATATGTGCGGGCATACGACTTGACTTACCTGCCAGATCGGTGAACAGAAAGTTCCAATAGTCCACCTGCGTTGCGTTGACGGCTGCCATTTTTGAATTCTTCTTGGACTCTTGCTCCCACAAATACGATTATATAGTCGCTGATCGCTTCGATGTGGGAATTAAAAATCTGCTAAGCACGCGTCGCAACGAACGAGTTTTGCGAAATCTAAATGGGGAAGAACGGCAGGGAGTCTGGATGAGTTCGAGTTCAAGTTCGGGTTCTCCATTTAAGTTATGCTAATGTCGCCAGCTAGTTACTGTTGCCGAGCGCAGAAATGTATAAATAAAGACCTACGATGGCAATCATACCCGAAAGAGTCACAGTGTCTCGGTTACGGTGAAATGCGTGAAATTATCATGTAACAGTAACAGTAAATTATATTCATTATTATGAATTAAACAACCGCGGCGGCACACAGCAGGCCGCAACAAATTGGTTAAGGTGGCCACCTCTGTCCGCGGTTGCCTCACAGCACCTAAATTGCGACTCCGACTGCGAGATTCCAAGACTCCAAGAGATGCCAAGGTACCGAGACGACGTCTCACGTGTGGAGATCCCCTCTCACCCTCACCCTCACCCACCCGGATAGCAGCGTGAAAATTATGTTTGTCTGTCTGTCTGGCGAGTCTCTCAACAGAAGCAGTCGCAGTCATTCATGGAGTGCTTCGCGGTGGCACTCCACGATGATTAATCATCCCAAGAACCTAGATTCAGAGCCCAGGTCTTCGAAGGACCATTAGAGAGTCATCAAGCCAGCATCGAGCATCGAGCAGCCAACGAGCGCTCGCACCTACATATGCCAAAAGGCATAATCACGTTCGTTGACTTCGAGTCTCACACTTGAACTTGGCAAAGGCCGATTAAGAGCGCGGTAATCGAATAGCATTATGATTTCTTTCGTCGTTTTCGAGGCTATTCTGATCGGCTTCTTGGACTGGCTGCGACCGGAGGAGGGCTTGGAGTGTGCGGTCAAATTGAAATAATAAATGAGTGAAACAGAAACACTTCCGAGTCGAAGGGCAAGTTGGCCAACACAGATTTTATGAGCCATTTCCTGCACTTCAGGCCTTTTGAATATTATCTGCAAAATTTGACGTCGCAGAATCGGGGCGACAAATGGCGGCTATAAGAGGTGCTAAGGTGCTAAACACCTGTATTATATCAATATCTATACGCACGGAAACGCTCCGAAAATCAAGTTTTTCAATTTTCAGCTCCATATCATGACCTTGCCATAGTTTCATATTGTTTACTTCCAACTTCTGAGGAATGGGTGGGAATTGCCAGCGATCTGGACAACTGTCGCATCTCTTCGGGTCGAAGTCCCCTTCGTGTCTGGCTGATCATCGCCACGCAGATCTCTCTCTCTTAGCTGCTATTTCTTATATGCGAAATTTGTTGTTTTTTTTTTTTAAATCTATAAAAATCCCAGCACTCTTTCGATACAAAAAACATATCAATTGATGTTCTATTTGATAAAATTTGAACCAAAATGAAGGATTCTAATATCAAATATTACGTTAGACTATATGCCTTTAAAGGCAGCCCTTGAGCTCTTTCAAAGGAATATCAAAGTAAAGTCAAGCTCAGTTTTTAGCCATTTCTTTGATTA